>PVIU01002504.1:0-21527 GCA_004026605.1 Ondatra zibethicus | reverse complement strand
ATGGAATCTCAGAGTTGTTTTGATTTGCATTTCTCTGATGACTAAGGATGTTGAACATTTCCTTAAGTGTCTTTCAGCCATTTTAGATTCCTCTGTTGAGAGTTCTCTGTTTAGGTCTGTACTCCATTTTTTTAAATGGGATTATGTGATCTTTTGGTGTCCAATTTCTTGAGTTCTTTGTATATTTTGGAGATGAGACCTCTGTCTGATGTGGGGTTGGTGAAGATCTTTTCCTATTCTGTAGGCTGTCATTTTGTCTTGTTGACCAATGTCCTTTGCTTTACAAAAGCTTTTCAGTTTCAGGAGGTCCCATTTATTAATTGTTTCTCTCAGTGTCTGTGCTGCTGGGGTTCTATTTAGGAAGTGGTTCACTGTGCCAATGCATTCAAGTGTACTTCCCACCTTCTCTTCTATAAGGTTCAGTGTGGCTGGCTTTATGTTGAGGTCTTTGATCCATTTGGACTTGAGTTTTGTGCATGGAAATAGATATGGGTCCATTTTCATTTTTCTACATGTTGATATCCAGTTATGCCAGCACCACTTGTTAAGTATGCTTTCTTTTTTCCATTTGATATTTTTTGCTTCTTTATCAAAGATCAGGTGTTCGAAGATGTGTGGATTGATATCTGGATCTTCTATTCGGTTCCATTGGTCCTCCTGTCTGTTCTGATGCCAGTACCAGGCTGTTTTCAGTACTGTAGCTCTGTAGTAGAGTTTGAAGTCAGGGATTGTGATGCCTCCAGAAGGAGCTGGTTTCCTGTGTGTGACCCAGTGCAGCAGGTCACATTGATACTGGTTGTTCCCCTGGACTCAGTGCTGTCTGCTCACATTCACCTTCTTGTGCAGCAGATGACTTCTGTAAAAGGCGAACTGTTTTTGGTGTCTGGGCCACATAGGTAGCTAAAGAAGTTGCAGGCAGCATGTAAATGAGTGGATATGGCTGTATCTTAATAAAACTTTATTTACACAGACAGCTATTCCTGTTTAATTGCTTAATATTCTGTCTGAAACTGTAAGATGCTGTCTGGAGGTGTGGCCAGATAGGTAAATGATACAGGCTCTTCTCTGTATAGCTTTGCCCTTCATTTTGTCACCAGCAAAGACCTAATTATCAAAGTTTGGCTACCGGGCTCCTTCCACCGGAAAGCCATTAGAACTCTATACTAGGGAGTTAGATGAACAGCCAAGGATTCCTAGACCCCAGGGCCAAGATCTGAAGAACTCACTATTGTCTTCAGGGACTGAAACTTCTGCCCTTTCTGATTGAGTTGGGCCTGACAAAGCCAGCTTGTGTCCATTTTTGGAAACATCCCTAGCCGCTCACCTAGCTCCCATCCCTAGCCTCTTCCAATGACTCTGAAGGAAAAAATGCTTTTGCTTTGTTTCCTGAGGGTGCGCTGGCACAGGGCTCTGCAGGGTTGCACAAGGCAGGGAGGCAAGCCAGGAGGTCATCCCAGGAGATGCCCCTCGTCACCGATAAGCCAGATAAATATGCCCTACAGACATTAGAAGTTGGAAATAGATACTCCTAAAAAAGCAACCATTTTCAGTCCTAGGGGAGCCACAAATAAGTCATGTTTTTAAGTCCTGGCAAAGGGTTGCCTTCACCTCTAGTCAGGACATCAGAAAAGGGAATGTTTTTCTAGAAGCTGGCATTTGGCAGGCTGACATTGTGGCTTTGTTTTGTTCACAGGGAGAGGTGACATCCAGCCTCAGTTGGACAGCGCCCTCCAGGATGTCAACGATAAGTATCTCCTGTTGGAAGAAACGGAAAAGCAGGCTGTGCGCAAAGCGCTGATTGAAGAACGCGGCCGATTCTGCACTTTCATCTCTATGCTGCGGCCAGTGATTGTAAGTTGATGGAAACCTCTAGAAGGCTTGAACTGTGTAGTGCGGAGGGGCTTTTCTTCTTGGTTTATGCATCGACTAGCCTGTTAGTGACCACCTACCGCTGTCAGGAATCACAGTGTCGGAATCATGTCCCCACAACAGGGATTCTCATCAAGGTGCTGATGTCCATGTGGCCCACTCCTCCATCACAGTTTTTAGCAACACATATCCCTGTTGGGGGAAGGGTCACTTGTCCATCCCGGCTGCCCAGTCATGAAATAACCACTGAGAAAACCATATTATTTGTAATACTATTTGGCCAATAACTTAAGCGTATTTCTGGCTAAACTCATATCCTAAACTAACCCATCTCTATTATTCTGTATATTGCCACGTAGTTGTGGCTTACCAGCTAAAGTTCCCAGCGTCTGTCTCAGGCAGCGGATCCATGGCTTCTCCTGACTCCACTCCTTTCTCCCAGCATTCTGTTTAGTGCCCCCCCCCAGCTCTGCTATAAGCCCTAAGCAATTTCTTTAATTCACTAACCAATAAAAACAACACATAGATAGAAGGACCTCCCTCCCACCCCATATCCTATTTGTTTTTGTTTTTTAAGAAAATGTGAGTTGAGATCTCACATTTCTGTTCATGGTGGCCCAAGCCTGTAATCCCAGCACTTTGGAGGCTGATACAAGAGGATTGCTGTGACTTTTAGACAAGCCTGGGCTATATAGTAAGTTCTAGGCTACTTAGAGCTAGAGTGAGACTTGGTCTTAACACTCCTTCCCACCTCTCCCCCATCTCAAAACAAAACTAACAAAACAGAAAGCCTGTTTAAAGAGTCTTAAAGTGGAGTTCCAGGCCAGCAACAGCACCTGCCAACTAGATAGGAAAATTCTGTGGCCCACTCTAGACCCACAATCAGTTCTCAACCAACCCTCCCTCCCTCCCTCCCTTTCTAGATTTTTGAGAGAGGGTTTCTCTGTGTAGTCTTGGCTGTGTAGACCAGACTGGCCTCAAACTCACAGAGATCCACCTGCTTCTGCCTCCCGAGTGCTGGGCTTAAAAGTTTGGGTCACCAGCACCAGTGACTTCCCACTTTAAATCATGTAAATCACGTACATGCTACAGCTGAGTTTGTAGTCGTCACTCTCGGAGGATGCCTAAGGCTCTCATGCACCTCTTTACTCAGATTTGAGGTGTTTCCCGGATCTGTACCTGGGCCCACAGTTCCTGCTGGCACTTGGGAAGGTGACCGAAATGTTAGTGGTCCTTGCTTCATTCCCACTTGTTGGTTGTTAAGATGGGGCAGGGGACAAGAAACAGAGACAGTTAATATTAATACTATTGAACACTTGTACTGTCATAAAGATCTGGACCTAAATATCCCTAAGACATGCTAGCCAGTGAGGGCTACCTATGCCCATGGAAGGATCCCCTGAAAACACATGGTTAGGCCATCCGACTCAATAGGCCTGGAAGTGCCCAGGCACTGTGAAGATGCTCCCTGTCCCTCCATTGTCCCCAGCATACAGGTCACTCTCATTGCCTTTTCCTCTTCTCTTTCCAAAAAGAAGATATACGCATCACCTTCAGCTTAGATTCCTATCTCAGATGCCTTTCCTGTAAGGCTGACAAAGTCATGCCATGACCCAGGCAGAAGTGGTTGGAATGAGACAGTAAGGGAAACCACACGATGATGTGCACAAAATTGCTTCCCTGTAGGAGGAAGAGATCTCCATGTTAGGAGAAATTACCCACCTTCAGACCATATCGGAAGACCTGAAGAGCCTAACCATGGACCCTCACAAACTGCCCTCCTCAAGTGAACAGGTAGGGACTGTGAACCAAGCGGTCGGGGACAAGTCACAGCGATGGAACCCAGGGCTCTGGTCTGGGTTATGTGTGTTAGGTCTACATCCGTTGTGTGAGCCACCTTAGCTCACCTTCACTCTGACATCCATTTTGTAGGGAAAGGTGCTGAGAGTCTGAGAGATGAAGGCACTTAACCGGGGCCTCCACTCTAATAAGTGATGGGGCTGAGATTTGAGTCAAGTAATTGATGACCAGATCCTGTGCTCAGCCTCTCTGCAGGCATGAGCTGACCTAGAAACCTGGCCTCATGTGATTCTGTATCATTGCGATCCTCTCTGGAGCTAGTCAAGTCAGTCATGGGACCCTCTGATGGGGAAAAGATAGCACATTTTAAATGCTTTATTCCTTTGATGTACGTGACATTAGCATGATATTGAGTGGGAAGAGATGTCCAGGGGGACAGAGGATGAATCATAGGCTGGTTTGAGCCCTCTGCATGCTGCTGTCTGCTTGGACAGTCAACTCAGAAAGACAAATTTGGAACCTTTTTGATTTTCTGTCCAGGAAATTTTTCTATTAAACTAGAGCACACATTGACTCGGTGAGTAGACATTAGCAGAATACATCTTAAGTGAGCAAGACACTCAATGGCTCTTTGTCACTGTGATAGGATTGGCTTCCTCTTGATTCTGTGAGGGTTCCATGTTTCTAGCCCTAGTCAAATAGGGCACAAGTGAATACTGAGCGTCAAGAGGTTGAAGTGCTGTCCACAGGCCCCTAAACCACTATTGTCTTGAGGGAGATGCAGGATGGAGATGCTGCTGATTTTAGCCCATGGTAAAAATAGCTTTTAGGAATTGTTAGTCCATTGCTGCGATTACCTTTTTCTTCTGATGGTTCATGGTTTTCCCCTTCTAACTCCTTGCTAACTCTAGTTTTTTGCTTGTCTCAGAAGGACTGTGACCTTGAAGGATAGGTAGTGTGGCCCTTCGATTAAAACATGACCCCTGTGCGGGTCGCATTTTTCATCCTGTGTGTGGAGATGTGTGCATGAAGCCCCTCTCCTCTGCCCCTTCAGGTGATTTTGGACTTGAAAGGTTCTGATTACAGCTGGTCCTATCAGACGCCACCCTCTTCGCCCAGCACTACCATGTCCAGAAAGTCAAGTGTCTGCAGGTGAGTGAAGGCCTGGGTCTCCTCGTGCTTTCCAAGACATCTTTGCAAATATGACCAAGAGCCTGGCCTTTTCTTCAGGAGGCATCCGTTTGAAACAGGATGTAGTCAAGTGAACAATGTTCTCAGAGTTTAGTCTGTTTTCACCTCCCCCGAGTATTCTAACAGCAAGCCCAAGGCTGACTTTTTCTTTCTGTTTTGAAGAAGTCGACCCAGCAGTAGCTGGAACAGAAGCCACAGTGGCTTCTGGCCATGTTTCACCCACATTTCTGTAGTTTTAAAGTCCGTACAGTTCCCCCTCGTGCCAAGTCACAATGTTACTGGTGGAAACAGACAATCATTTGAAACAGACCTGGGGTCTATAGGACATTGCCTGGTTCTAGGAGGCAGCTGCTCTTGGCCTGCTGAGGGGCAAAGTTTACTTTGTTCTTGAACAGTGGAAGCATCTTCGGACATCACTTCCTGCCCTGGTGCAGTAGCGCACCAGCTGCCAGTCATTTGACTTGACTTTGCAAAACCAAATGGATGTGAGGTAGCCGGAGAGGGAGCAGGGATCTGCCCAAGTCTGTGGGAGATGTCGCTCAGCACCCTGCTGTGTTTCATTTCTCCCTGGAGAGAGTGGGGCGGGGGGCAGGCAGGGTCTGGTCAAGAGGCTTTGTCCTGCCGTCTTCCCCAAAGATGTTGCCTGGTTTCTTGTCACCTTTCACGGGCTCTGTATTTCTGTGACACAGGAAAATTGTTTTTTCTTTCAGTAAGGTTCATCTCATAGGGTAGAACAAGCCGCACCCTGCCTTCTCCTCGTAGCCTTACTCGGTTGCACTGACAAGAGCTGTCCGGAGTCAGTCCTGCTCCCTGTGTCTGACAGGTCACTGTGAGTCATCCTAGCATAGGACAGACACACAGTGTGTTCCCCTAATGCATCGTCTTCAAATTAGAAACCACAGACCCCAGTTTGCACACCTCGAGGCTTGCTTCTTACCCCAGGTGCTTCTGTAATTACCCTTGACACTTTTGCTCTGCCTGCCTGGAACAGGGACTCTTTTCTCCTTTCTGGTTTCCATAGGAGCATACATGCTCTTACCAGGGAACGAAATGCAGGTGGAGCTCCTCAAGGGTGGGAGCCATTGTTCTACTTCCTGCTTATTGGTTCACCTTAAACATGAGCAGCTCAGCATTGACGGGCTCTCCTCCTTGAAAGCTGCCTGTGCCATTATACAGATGGTTCAGCAGAGAAACACCCACAAAAGAGTCAAGGCAGTAGTCAGCTCACCAGCCCTGGTAATGAAATAAAATGCTTCAGTCAGCCAGTGCTGTTTAGCCCTGTGGCCTCTGGTCATCTGGAGCCAGATAGTCCATCCCAGGGTGTGAGACCATGTCACATGCTGTGGTTCTGCTCCAGGGTCATGGTTTCCACAGGCAGATGAGATCATCCCCACTTTCTCTTTGTATCCCAAGTGTTAGTCCTCCAGCTTTGTTGGTAAGTGGTGTAATAGTTGGGCCTTTTTAAAAGAAACTTATAGGCTTGTATTCTAAGACTGTCACATTGTACCCTCAGAGACCTGAGACCCAGCTTTCTTATTGTCCACCTAAAAAAGCCTTTCATTTACCAGCTTGATTTGGTTTTTGACAACATGTTCTGGGGTTTCTACCACTTCTCCAGAGCAGGGGCTAATACTGTTTTGTTGTGTGTGTGTGTGTGTGTGTGTGTGTGCTTTTTCCTCACCCTGCCCCCTCTGCTTGTCCCTTATAGCAGCCTGAACAGTGTCAATAGCAGTGACTCCCGGTCCAGCGGCTCCCATTCCCATTCCCCCAGCTCGCATTACCGCTACCGCAGCTCCCACCTGGCCCAGCAGGCACCCGTGAGGCTGTCCAGCGTGTCCTCCCACGACTCAGGATTCATATCCCAGGACGCCTTCCAGTCCAAGTCACCGTCCCCCATGCCACCTGAAGCTGCCAACCAGGTAAGGATGTCCTTGACCCAATGAGCAACAGGCACACAGGGTACCCTGACCACTGTTGAGGGGTGGAGCCAAATCCTTGTCTTTTAAGATAATGTCCCAAAGGGAGTGGTGCTCTAAGTTGGGCTGGAAGCCTATCTCAACATCCAGTAATAGTTAAAGTGCCGTGTTGGTTTGGCAGGCTATCACGTATAAGTAGATAGCCCCAAAGAACTGGGCTCTCTCCTACATCCCTGTAAGTGCTCAGTCTGGTGTGTTATGACCCACAATGGGGACACCCTCTTCATATCACCTCCCCAGTGGCAGAGACCCTATCATCACTCTTAAGTGCCCCACCTCAGTTGTGTTGCCACTGAGAAGGTGGTCCAAGCACCTGTGGACAATTCTTTTGGCACTTTGATCCAGGGAGAAGGAAGGATATGTGATCTCTACCTCTATTTTAGTTTGGATGGCACCCGCCCAGTCCAATGTTCCTGCTTCCGCAGCATGCAGGAACTGGACCAGGCATTGGGTGCCCCTCGTGTGTGTTGTTTGTGTATATGTCCTTCAGGGTGCCTGTTTCTTAGGACCAGTTTGTCACCTCTGGCTCAGCACTCATTAATAAGCACAGTGTACACATTGCTAGGACTTGATTGGTGCCACCACCTATTGGATCCCATAGCACCACCTGTTGGTGAGGGGTAGGAGCTGGACCAGAGAACCTTGTTGCTTAGCCAAAGCTAGCTAAATAAGACAGCATTACTTAGCCGTCTGAAGTATAGTGGTGTCCTCCCTTCTCCTTCCCCTTCAGACTCAGCTTCCCACAGGAAGGTTCAGGGCTGAGTGCTGCATTTACTTTCAGTGTGTATGTCTTAGCCAGGGTGCTTTGGCTTGACGCCCTGGGCTTCTGTTCCTCCTGTGTGCTTCACTAAACTGTGCCTGCTGTGCTCCCATGAGTGCATGTGGTCAGAGGAGGGCAGAACCTTTGCCTCCTTAAAGGCCATTCAGTGTGTAGTAGAGCTGTCTGTAGCTAACAGATTGGAAATTAACATATGTTGTACCCCCATAACCCTTCCTGAGAAAGCAAAGTTTTCCATCCTTTTCATACTTCTATTGGTAGCCCAAGCATGGTTTCTGCCCCAGTAACACCAGGGAAGGCAAAGGGCAGTAAATTGGGGGTTTCTGACCTCTGAAAGCCTGTACCTGCCTGGCTAATACCCAAGAGTAGAGTATCTGGAGCTAGGGAGCTGGCTCAGTCAGCAGAGAGAACCTGTCGCTCAAGCACAAAGTCTCAGATTTGATCTTCGACACCCATTTAAAGTCAGGTGAAGTGGCACATGTCTGTCCCTTAGTTAACATTGGGAGGATGGAGACAGGTGGATCCTGGGCGTTTGCTGGCCAGTTAACATAGCCAGTCAGTTTCTTGGTTTGGTGAGAGACTTTGTCTCAAAAAAGTAGGGTAGACAGCAGTAGAGGGCATCCATCACCAACCTCTGCCTGGCCTCACACATCAGTAGGGCTTCTCTATCTTTTGTTGGTGCTAGATGTGGAACCCATGTGGACAGATGGGGACACACACACACACACACGCACGCACGCACACACACACACACACACACACACACACACACACACACAGTAGGCTTTCTGTATATTGGGTGTAGAACCCAGGCTTTCTCAGATGCCAGGCAAACGATCGACCATTAGCTTACACCCCCAGCCTTGGGGAGTTCATACTAAGCCACAGGGTGTTGTAGAACTCAAAGGAGAATTGTTCTTTTTCAGCAACACAGCTGCTTGTAATCTACAGTAGAGGAACTAGTAAGACCTCTGCTGAGTCACACCAGCCAGAGGGTTCTACCTCCCCTGTGGTGTCGTTGATCCTCTTCTCAAGGTGAAAACCACTGGGGTTCAGAACTTGAAGTCTACAGTTCCACCGCTGGGAAATGGTAGAGAGGAAGCATTAATGCAAACCTTTACATGGATTGCAAACCAGACACGAAGTTACTGAGTATGGATTTGGTCCTTTGACTCAGGGGCTTTTGAAATTTCAAAGCCTGTCCCCAGTGACACACCTCCTCTAGCAAGGCCACACCTCCTAATCCCTCCCAAACCGTTTCACCCACTGGTGATCAACTATTCAAACACATGAACCTATGGGACCCATTCTCATTCAGACCTCCACCCCAGGCTACAAAGACGAGGCATATCAGTGACCACAAAGGTAGAATCTCTACTGCTTCAGAGCGTCAGATAGCCAGGCTAGGGGCAGGAGAGCGGCAGGTGTGTGGACTTAGTGCTCTCAGTACTAATGTTTCCCCCACCTGGTCCTCTGGTCCTGTCCAGAGGCTTCAGCCTGCAGTGTGCTGGCCACTGGAAATATACATGGATCACGGGGTTCCCTACTCAAGCTGCCCCCCAGTCAGGGCACCTCCAGTGTGTCCCACCTTGTGGAGCGGACGCTGTGTTGCCAGAATTAGACCGTTTGTGTCATCATTCAGCCATGGCTGCCTAGGGACAGTTTAGTGCAGTGTACGATACTCGTGCACCGACAAGGTCCTCCCTGGAGACCCGGGCTTGTGGTATATTACCGTATGCCCGAGAGCACAGCCTTGCCGGGAGGGTCAGTATGTTGAGCCAGTGTCCTCTAACCAGGCACAGGTACCTGCAGTTGATGCCTGCAGGCCCCATAGTCAGCAGGCCAGAGCTTGACTGGATCTCACATTGCTTTTCAGGGGCTTTCTTAAAACCTGTGTGGGTGAAAAATAAGCCTTAACTTAACCCTCTGCCTCTCTCGTCCCTCCCTCTTCTGTGCGTCTGTCTGTTTATCTCCCTTCCTCTCTGTACGTGCCCTTCCCACCCTGTTTTTCTTCCTTTATTTTAATTATGATTTCTGGTGGCCCGTGGTTTGATTTGTTGGTCCCCTCGTGTGGCTCCTCCTGCTGCAGAACTCATCCAGCTCGGCCTCCTCGGAAGCATCGGAGACCTGCCAGTCAGTGAGCGAGTGCAGCTCCCCCACCTCAGTCAGCTCAGGCTCCACCATGGGCGCCTGGGTGTCCACAGAGAAGGTGACTGGCCAGGGTTGCAGCCACGGCGGGCTGTTCTTCCTGACCTGCATACTGTACGCACAGCTGTCTCAGCTGTGGGGACCTGGAAATTCAGGATCTGCTCAAGAGCTGGGCCCTCTGTAGGCTAGGACCTGAGCTGGTGAAGGATCCCTGGCTGCCTAGCAGTGGGTTTAGTGAGGCAGAGGAAAGGGAGATGGGGAATTTGGAGATGTGAAGACTTCTTCCTGGAGCAGGTGTCTGTGTCCATCTGTTCTCCCCTCTTCCTCCCTGAACATCACACGAGACTGTTGGATGTGTCGTCTCCCTGTGTTGGAGGCCATGTGCTTTCCTGCCTTTTCGTTTGCACCCCAGACCCCTCCTCACCTCATTGTGGAATCTGCTCCTGAGCCATGTGACAACTGGGAAACCTGGAATGATCAGATTCATTTGCAGACACCTCCAGATGTCTGCATAACAAAACAAGCCAATCCCTGGCCCGGTGGAATTATGCTTCACTAGTTCAAAAAATTAGAACTCTAAGAACATTGCAATTAAAGATAATGATCAATTTCTAAACCATCTTGAAACCCAGCTCAGATATTCCCCTGACCAGTACTTACTGGGTGCCATGTCAATGCGTTCTCTGTATCCTGGCTCTCGCTCTGCATCACGCATCACTCACAGGCAGGAGAGCCTCCATGTTGGTTTTATTTGTACATATTCAGGTTTCCCCTGCCCCCAGTGTCAGTGCCATCTTGTATCTCGACGCTCATCCTGGTATATTAATTTTTTTCCTTTTCTCCTCCCTTTTTTGTTTGTTTCCAGTTGTCTAATGGGTTTTCTCACTTTAGTTTATCAAGTGAGTCCCATGCAGGGCCTGTGGGTGCAGGCCCTTTCCCTCATTGCCTGCCTGCCTCCCGCCTGCTCCCTCGGGTCACCTCTGTCCACCTTCCTGACTACGCTCATTATTACACCATTGGGCCCGGCATGTTCCCGTCATCTCAGGTCCCTAGCTGGAAGGTTTGTGTCTCCCTTCCCTTCCCTGTCCCTCCCTCCTTCCCCCCTTCTCCGTCTCCAGTTCTTCCCTCCCTCCTACCCCTCATTGCTTCTGTGCTCACCCCCTTCTGTTCTGCCATCCTCCCCTAGACTCTCCCCTGCCCTCCCCTTTCTTTCACACTCTGCCTTCTTCCCCACAACCCTTATTCCTCAGGAAGCCCCTGGGTTGGGTGGGACAACAAAAGCCAGCTGGAGATACTCTCATGTGGAACAGAAACCTGAGTCCTCTTTAGAGAACTGTAGCCCTGGAGATCAAGGACATTGCAAGGAGTGTGAAGGCCAGACTCCACGTAAGGACGGAGTCTGCTGGCTTCAGTTCCTCCCGGGCCACCTACAGCCTGTCTGTTCTCCTTGGCCATTTGCCTACCTTGTCCCCCTAATGACAATCCTGCTGTTGTAAAAGAACCGCAGACCAAAGTATGCTTTGGATCATTATATATGCTGTAGCTTAGTGGTGTACGAAGACTTTTGGTTTGATTGTTTAATATTGAAACATGTTTGCTTCAATATAAAAACCAAAATTGTAAGTGATTTCCATCAGTGCAGTCGAGGCTCCAGGAGGGTAAGTCGGTCCCTGGGCTGCCAGCATTTTGAGTAGATTGTGACTTCATCTCTCACAGAGCCCTCAAAACCGACAGCAGACTCTAGAGCCCTGTATCAGAGAGGTCAGCTTCCCAGTAGTGGAGGATACAGCTGTAGAATGGCTGGTGGCATGCTCTAGTGCCCCCTGGTGGCCACTTGGCCAAGTTGTCCAGTCTCTCTAGGAGAATGGTTCCTCCAGGCAGAAGGGCGGCCTGGATCCTTAGGATGGCTGGTTGATGCTTCGTATCTAACGACCACCTGTCAGGTGGCCTCTGCCTGCCTGGTTGTTGAGAGTTTTTAATCTTTGGGCAGGAATGGGTAAGGGAGGACTCTCAGTGAGTGTGGGCAGGCAGAAGAGCTAGGGGCTAGCCTCTGCTAGAGCTGCCTTGTGTGGGGCTGGCTGCCACCCTCCATCTGGGTTGGGAGCCATGGCTTTTGACCACACTGTTCTACTCAGGACTGGGCAAAGCCAGGACCCTACGACCAGCCACTGGTGAACACCCTCCAGCGCCGCAAAGAGAAACGGGAGCCAGATGCCAATGGGGGCGGACCCACTAGTACAGGAGGGCCACCCGCAGCTGCTGAAGAGGTGCAGAGACCAAGGAGCATGACTGTGTCAGCTGCCACCAGGGTGATATACCTGTTCTCTATATCTGGTTGGGTTCACATAGTTGGGCCAAGATGGGGACCACAGCCAGTACTTGGGGACCTGATAGCCATCAGCTGGAGGAGTGGTGCTCCACTCTTCTTCCTCTGCCTCACAGTGTGTAAAAGACCCCGGGAGCACCCTTATGTGGGACTCCCTATTCCAGAATGAGAACTGTGCAGGTCTAAGTAGCCACCCAAGTCTACTGGCTGGTATTGAGAGGAGTCGTCTGAGGCCCCACCTATAGCAGTGTGTATGCGGTGCCTCCGGTCTCTGAGTTTTCACGTCCCTGGTGGCTTGTGTGTCTCCGTCCTCTGTCTGCAGCCCGGTGAGGAGATGGAGGCCTGTGAGGAGCTGGCACTTGCCCTGTCACGGGGCCTCCAGCTGGACACACAGAGGAGCAGCCGAGACTCGCTGCAGTGCTCCAGCGGCTACAGCACTCAGACCACCACCCCGTGCTGTTCCGAGGACACCATCCCCTCCCAAGGTACGAGGCGCCCAGCTTGCCGTCCGGCTTTCCGGGCGGCTCCAGGTGAGGAGGCAGCGAGCTGGTGGCTATTCTACACAGCGTAACTCCTGGCTACCGATGGGCTTTGGAATTGCTCTGTCATCTGAGGGTGCTTTGAGGCAGTGATCTGTAGTTGACAGGTAGCTAGCTGCTATATAAGAAGTGACCTGAACAGGAACGATTTTGCTTGTTTCTCACCATCCGTGTATAGTGCTCCCCAACCTGAAACGAGACACCTACAGTTAAGAACAGCTTCATGTTTGCTTTGCTATGTGTGAAGCACCACTTTTTCCATTTAATAATCTTCACAGTCATGCACGGGGGAGATATTTTCTCCCCATGATACAAATGTGGACACTGAAGCTCAGTAACTTGACCAGATCCACACAACTCCCAGCAAAGAGATGGAGTCTAGCACCTAAGTTCTTAACCTACCCAGTCAAAGCCCCGTGTGCCTGCCTCTCTCCCTCATCCCACCACACACACAAGGCAAGCAGAACTGACATCTGACAGCTAGAATCACTGTGATGGTTGGCTAAAAGCCACTTGCAACTTGCAAGCCATGAGTCAAAGATCTGAGCCAGTGAATCTCAAGTAAAGGTGCTCCCTACCCGGACATTGGGCAGAATCTAGGCATATCTTTAGTAGTGTTCTGTCGGGGTGCTACTGGTATCGAGAAGGTAGAGACTGGGAGCTATGCTAATCCTCTCTAGAACAGCAGCTCTCCAGACCTCACCCTAACAAATTATCTAGCCTCAAGCCTCACATTTCAGTTCAGAAGCTTGACCGTGCGATGCTTACTGTAAGCACCCTCCCCCCCATGTGCCTGAGACATGCACGGTGCCATTTTAAAGCAGTTGTAAAGGCCTGAGCCTTTGCTTTCAGGAGCTGCTCCATCCTCTAGCCTTTGCATGAGCAGTTAGTTGTCAGGGAGATGGTCTGTTTTCCTGTGTCTAATTCTGGACCAGAGGATGGGACAATGTATCTCCTATCACCCTCTGTATTCCTCTCAGAGTGGTTGTCACCATCCAGCAGTCTTAGGGCCTTCCCCAATCTCACAGTTCTCTGATGCGGAAACCCAAGGTACATTAGTGGACAGAGCAAAGGGCTCCTGTAGGGAATTGGTACTGAGGCAGAATATGTCAACATCTGGGCAGTGGAGGGGGAGGCCACGTGTCCTCTGCCTGATGTGGTTCCTGTCCTCCCACCATGGCCTGGGAGAAGAGTGGTCGGTTGCCCCGGACCCAGACCTGGCTAATCAATCCTCCCCTCAGTTTCAGATTATGACTACTTCTCTGTGAGCGGTGACCAGGAGGCAGATCAGCAGGAGTTTGACAAGTCCTCGACCATCCCACGGAATAGTGACATCAGCCAGTCTTACAGGCGGATGTTCCAAGCTAAGCGTCCAGCCTCAACTGCTGGCCTTCCCACCACCCTAGGACCCGCTATGGTCACACCAGGGGTGGCGACCATCCGACGAACCCCTTCCACCAAGCCTTCTGTCCGTCGGGGGACCATTGGAGCTGGTCCCATCCCCATCAAGACACCAGTGATCCCTGTCAAGACCCCAACTGTCCCAGACCTCCCTGGGGTTTTGCCATCCCCTCCAGATGGGCCAGAGGAGCGGGGTGAGCATAGCCCTGAGTCTCCCTCTGTGGGGGAGGGACCCCAGGGTGTCGCCAACATACCCTCTTCCTTGTGGAGTGGCCAAGCCTCTGTCAACCCTCCACTTCCAGGCCCAAAGCCCTGTATACCCGAGGAGCACAGACAGGCGATTCCAGAGAGCGAGGCTGAAGACCAGGAAAGGGACCCCCCAAGTGCCACTGTCTCCCCAGGCCCGATTCCAGAGAGTGACCCTGCAGACCTGAGCCCGAGAGAAAGCCCTCAAGGAGAAGACATGCTGAACGCCATCCGAAGGGGTGTGAAGCTGAAGAAGACCACCACCAACGATCGCTCAGCCCCTCGCTTCTCTTAGGCTCTCAGAGTTCCCAGGAAGTGCTTCCAGTGGGGAATGAACTCTTTCATTAATACAACCTAATTTGTCTGATCCATTCCAGTCTATAATCAAGCAAAAGATTTTGTAGGCAATTCGGAATTCTGCTCTTTTGAAAGTATTCATCTTTAGATAAGAATTAAAAGCAACATATGTAATTGACATAATCTTGATCTTTTAATTTGTAAATATTGACAGTTTCTTTCTGCATATTTTAATCTTAGTTTCCCTTTTGATTTTTCTGAAGGTGCCAAATTCCATTTAACTTTTTTACAAGTCTTTGTAAAATTTTAAATGCATAAAGGGGAGGGGGCGGGTTGGGACTGGGAACCTCGGAGTAATTTCACAAAAGGATTACATACTTATTCTTTTTCTTCCCTCAAGCTTTTGTAGATGCATTGTAGTCGTCTAGTTTAGAAGCAAATTCAAGTTATTTTAATGGACAAACACAATGGATAAGGGGTAAAACCCTCATTCACGTATACTGTGTTCTGGATGAGAAGGCAGGAGTAACAATTGAGCAATATGCAGAGAAATAAACCTGGACATGGTGGACTGTGTTGGGATTGGGGGGAGGGCTGTGGGAGGGGCACACTGTCAACTTAGCCAATCCTGTTACATTTAAGAGTAGCCTTGTAGGTTGAATTTCCAGTAGCTTCATGGTTAACGCATCCGAATAAGCCATACTAGATTGCAGTGTTTGTTTCTGTAGGGTTTTTAAGGACTTCCTTTCTCCCAGCATTCCTCTTGACCACACATAGCACCCACATCCAATCCTGCGCATGCTGCTGCCACAGGTAGACATAGACCCCTATTACTTTCTTGTCTCTTATACTCAACTTCCATTGAATCCAATACATCCAAAGGGGTAAGGCAGTTCAGAAAACGTGAAAATATTTAAAAATGATAGCAGGGAATTCTTAGATATAGAAAATGCCTTTTACTTAACTGTGCCCAGCAGGCTGGGTACCTTAAAAAGCCCAGATATTTTGAAGAAAAAAAAAAAACAACTCAGATTTATCAAGGGTAACCAGCTTGGAGTCTAGCAATCTGCCAATGTGCTTACCAATCAGGGGGCTTGTTTTTCTTCCATTCCATAAATAAGGGCAGGTGATTGGCTTCTAAACCCTGGAGCGAGGAGGATTTATTTACTGTCATTGGGAGTCTGATCTCTATTCAGGCAATCTTTTTTCTTCTTTTTTTTTTAAATGGGTCTTTTATTTTAAAGTGGAAGTTAAATTTGTTACAGTGCCCATCCCTAAAGTCAACAGAGATATTTGTAGATGTCAAGGAATCGTGTTGAAGACAGCCGTGTCTAAAAGGCCAGGCCCTCGGCAGTCCAGTGGCTGACAGTCCACATTTGACTTTGTAGGACAAGAAGCTTGGTGGGTTCTATGTGCTCTGCAGATCTCTGTTGGCTCTGACCTCCGATGACATAAGCTTATACTTTAATACATAACCACATTGGATGTGTGAGTACTGTTCCTCTAGTCATTGTTCTATATATTAACGTTTAACACTGCTGTGATTGCTCCAAGGACATTTTATGTTATGGCTTTAAAACAAAGGCATGATTATTAGAAATGACTTAAGCTCTTTTCTTTGAAAAACAAGCTCCTTTTACACACTATAAGCAAACAGTAGTGCCTGTGGTTTAGCCCACCAATCTTGATGACTCAAAGTAGCTGATGCATTGTGCATATGATGCTTGAGATGGTTTTTGCAAATGCAGAAATCGCTGCAAGGTCATTCTAATAGATACAAGTGGTATTTTAAGCCTTTGAAAGGAATGGATGTAACTGTACGTTGGTACAGCTTTTCACTTGTTTAGTTTTTAAACGTTAGTATAATCTGAATAAAGTTAATATAAACTGTTGCCAAATTCAATGTAGAAAGAATGTGACAAACACCTTGGGTAGTTCTGTTTGTGTTTTTGCATATTGTAAAAGCAGTGTCACAGCTGAAATGCCCTTTCTAAAGGTAAATTATTGTGGTTTAGTTGCTAGTTTGTATTGAGAGTTGACCTCTCCCTGTGCAGTTTTTGTTCTAAACTTGTATAACAACAGTGTGTAAAGTGTCTCCCTTCTGCATTGTAACAGCTGCTTCAGCCCACCGTATAAATAAAGACCCACTAAGGAAAAGTCCTTAAGTCTCATTCACATTGTTTGAGGTCTTGTAAAATGTCAGAACATGGACCTAGTCTCAAACTAAGCTTAGAAACATTGAAGAAGTTATTTCTGTGGCAGCTGGGAGTTTTAATGGTAAGAGTTGTTTAATGATTTAAAAAGTTAAGTAGTTTGTATTGGCGGGCTGCCTCACTTTTCTTTTAAAGGCTGAGTTTCAACTATGCAGCCCTGGCTGAGCTGAAACTGCAGACCAGGGTAGTCTTGAACTCAACATTGAGATCTACCTGCCTCTGTATCCTGAGTGCTGAGATTACAGGTGTGCACTTCTTAAAAATGCTGGCATCATGGGCAGTGGTGGAGCACACCGTTAATCCCAGCACTCAGGAGGCAGAGGCAGGCAGATCTCCAAGTTCAAAGCCAGCCTGGTCTGCAGCGAGTTAAACAGGCCAGCTACACAGAGAAACCCTGTTTTGAGAAGCAAAAAAAACAAATATGCTGGCTTGAGCGTCGTGTGTATGGAGGTCATTGAGTGTCCACGGTGTGTGTGGAGGTTACTGGACCATTTGGACATAAGTTCTCCCCTTCACATACATGGGTCCTGGGGAATAACAGGCTTGACTGCTGGCTGGCCTTCTCTGCTTTACCTTTTTAAAAACTGAAATACTAAAAATGGTCTGCTCTATCCTTACCTTTGACTGTGAACAACCCATGCTCAGCAGAGGAGACAGTGGGATGCCTGCATCCCACGTTAGACCTTCACCCCAACCATCAAGCCTGCACTCCCATCTCCAGAATGCCCTGAACTCCATGCCTCCTGTGTGCTCCTCACAGGAGAGTTGCTGTTTTCATAAGACTAAAATCCCATTAATAAAATCTTTAGAAGTAGCTAACAGTAGTAGTAGTGGTTAGTAGGTAGTGCATGCCTGGAACCCTAGCAAGCACGAAGCTCACCAAGAACCCACATACACCCAGCTTTTTTCCTTTTAGTCCTCATTATTTCTCTTCTATTTACTCCTTCCTTTCCTAGTTAAGACTTCATCTTTAAGCCTCAACTCAGTTGGGCTAGAGAGATGGCTCAGTGGATAAAGCACTTACAGGGACCTAGGTTTGGATCCCCAGAACTGCTGAGTACAGCAGTGCATAAGAGACCTCATCTCTAAGGTGGAAGGTGTGGACAACCTCAGTTCTCTGCCATGCACACGGGTGCCGACTGCACGCACACAAAGCCAAGCTGTCAGCCCGGGCCTAAAAATCTAGCATCTGTTCCGCTGTAAACCTTTTCCTTACTGAGCACATCTGCTAGCAGTATGATTCTACGTGATTTTTTTCTTAGCATGGTATATATGGTAAAAATCAAATCACAATCTAGGAATACTCAGTGCCACAGTAATCCTGGGAAGAACACCTCCATCACAGCCAAGCATGTTTAGTTGGTTTTATTAGGGCAAGTGTGAACATGTTCTCTAGCTTCTTTCACTTGCAAGCATCAACAGTGAGGTCCCGTATCTACACAGGCTGATCTCGAGGTCTGGTCACAACATGCCACCACAGTGGGGGCAAGTCACCTTCCTTTCTGGCAGGAGGCAAAGCTTCAGTCATAATACCATCAGGTGATGTCTCCTTCTGCAGCTGCTTAACCTAGAAGGGGACAAGGAAGGAATAATTACCAAAGGAATCTAACACTAAGACCTGTCTGCCATACTCACGACAGCTTTCCTGTGACCTGTCTCCTCCCACCTTAAGTCTCAGTATCAAGACAAATTTGATAGAAACTCTTCCTCACAACAACTCCTCTCTTGGGAGAGTCTTTTTGTTTTTTGAAGTCAGTGTCTTTTTATGGAGCCAAGTCTGCTAGCCTGGAACTTGCTATGTAGCCCAGGCTGGCCTCTTAACTCCTCAGGCTACCCCCTCACTCCTTAAGCAAAGTCACCTTCCTGATTCCTCTTGTCATGGTCTCCCACTGGTCCCAGGACACATTTTCGTTTTAGCTAAGTACTTTCCAAAAGCACTGTGAGGAAGCCCCAGTTCAGTTTATTAGGGACACAAATGAAGAAGGTCCTGAGAATGGCCAGGACAAGAACTCAGGTGAATCACATGAGAAGTGTGCCACCACTGCCCAGCTGCAAAAACGTTTTAAGGCTTTTTACAGCACTTCTAAAACATGGTGCCCCTTGGCCACAGAGGCCTTTCTATTCCACCGTGGCCAACGACTTCTAATACCAACATCCTGAACTTTCTCTCTTAGAGCCAGTACAACTTCCAAAATGGTGAACGAAGATACCCATATCTAGCTACTGCTGCCCGCCTGCTATCTTCGTAAATGCCCACTGAGACTCTGTAGAAACTAATCTACATATACCTTCCCCCATCTGGAGCTCTCTACATCAGCCTCTGTTTTTACTTCCTTTTTAAATTAAGCTCACAGAGAGCCCACCTGCCTTTGCCTCCTGAGTGCTGGGATTTAAAGCGTGCTCCACCACCGCCTTCCCGAGTGCTGGGATTAAAGGCATGCGCCACCACCGCTCGGCTCATCCTTATGGTTAAATACAAGCGAAGACTCACAAATACTTATAGACAAGATTCCTACACCTAAAGATGCCAACTGGAATCTATATTTCACATCTGCCAGATTCTTAAACTTCACCCTTCCTAACTGATTATCCCGGACACAGGAGGCTTCCCCACACCTTACCCATCTTCCCTATCTCAACCACCACCTCTGACATGTCCCTGCCCTCACTAATCCCCCACAACCAATGAACAGGGGACATCCTGAATATCTATTTCCTCCCACACAGATACTGTATGACTTTACTGCAAGCCACACAACCTTTCCACTTAATTACTATACTAACCTAAATTGGACTCCTGTTTCCTTATGTCATCTCCAACATCGTTCACGCTACAGCAAGAGCTGCTAAAATCTAACTCTGAACATCCTAACTTGAATGAAAAATGCCTACGGCTCTAGAATAGAGAAGGGATAACAACGAGATAGAACAGGAAAAATAGATGAAGTGGGAGAAGGGCAAAGAAAATCAGAACAGTGACACCCAAAACATACTAGAGAGACAACTTATTGGGAAGACGGCCACTGTGAAACAGTGAGAAACTGAAAGTCTAGTTGTCAAGGCTGAACTGTGGACCAGCCACAGAGGCAAACCCTTTTCACAGGCTGACCAAGCCAAAGGCTATGAAGCACAGACAAAGACACACCTCCCGATCCCAGCTTTCCATCCTTAGCTTCTTCCACTGCTCTCTCTTGGAAAAGTAATCAGGATACATTGCTTTCTCAGAGGGATGCCAGTAATCTAAGCACCATTCCGGAACCTGCCAGGAGAGAAAATCATGTTATTCCACAGGCTACCTTTACAAACACCATGGACAAGGCCTGCTCAGGAGACAGAAGACAAAACTCAAGGGGCTTCTATGATCAAGTATGGGCTGGAGAGAAGGCTTAGTTGGTAAAACACAGTACTTGCCACTTTAGCCTGAGAACCTGATTCAGAGTCCCAGTGTCCATGGAAAAGCAGGCATGGTGATGAGCACCTGTTATGCTGGTGATGGGCAACTGAGAACAGAAGGGCCCTTGGAGCTGACTGGCCACCAGGCCTAGCTGAAACAATGGGCTCTAGGTTCAGCAAGAACCGTCTCAAAAATAAAGGGAAGAGCAACTGAGGAAGATGCCACAAGTTAGCTCTGGCCTCTACAAGTACAACCACCAACACATATGTATCACACACACATATACCTATACATACATACGTGTGTGTGTGTGTGTGTGTGTGTGTGTGTGTGTGTAAAACTGTTACTATCACTGTTTCCGACTCTGACGAGCAGTGGACAAGCCAACATGAGAAGAAGAGAAGACAAGAGAGAAGCCCAAAGGGGCTTATAGCACAAACATTACAGTTAGTCCGAGAAAGCTGCCACCACTCCGCTCTGGCTTGCATTCCCTAAACACCAAGAATGATGGAAGCATTATCTGAGTATCCTGAGCAATGTTCAGCACCAACCCAAACTGGCTAACTCTAAGACCCCAGATGAGCTGTATACCAAACACGTCAACACTGTGCTTTGCCAAAAGTACACTGCAAAACCTTAGAGCTGAATTTATGGTAAGAGGAGAGAAAAAAGTTCTGCTGCCAGGGAAGATGTAGCTGCTGCTCAGTGGCACGTGGTATACAGAGCTGAAGTCTGAAATGGGGACAAAGCTGGTCTCTTGAGAAGCAGCTGGGATGTAGCCTCGCTCACCTTGTAGCATTCGTATCTCTCGTAGGAGGTGCCCCCGGGAGAGTCAGGGAAGATGTAGGGCTGAGGGTGCTGGTTCTGCCAGAACTCTTCTTCCGCCTCCCTCAGCAGCTGAGTAGCCTTCATCATATCCTTCTCATTCCTATGTTCTTCAAACCGGGCTCTCAACAAACAAGCAAAGTACCGGTATTTGTCCCTTAAATCAAAATGATTGTGGACATCAGAACAGTTATCTACTTGAGTGGGCAGATCAGCATTCCTACCAACACATCCCAGATGAGCAACTTTCTGGTACCTCATCGACCTCCCAAGTCACTGGCTACTTCATCTGCAGCCCTTCAAAGAGTAACAGACACTGCATTAGTACAGTCTGGCCACTTCCTGTTCATCAGCAACAGACACTGCATTAGTACAGCCTGGCCACTTCCCCGTTCATCAGCAACACTGCATTAGTACAGTCTGGCCACTTCCTGCTCATCAGCAACAGACACTGCATTAGTACAGTCTGGCCACTTCCTGCTCATCAGCAACAGACACTGCATTAGTACAGTCTGGCCACTTCC
>PVIU01002503.1:0-170538 GCA_004026605.1 Ondatra zibethicus | reverse complement strand
TCTGAGAAATCGCCACACTGACATCCATAGGGGTTGTACCAGCTTGCATTCCCACCAGCAATGCAGAAGTGTTCCCTTTTCTCCACAGCCTCTCCAGCATAAGTTGTCATCAGTGTTTTTGATCTTGGCCATTCTTACAGGTGTAAGATGGAATCTCAGAGTTGTTTTGATTTTCATTTCTCTGATGACTAAGGATGTTGAACATTTCCTTAAGTGTCTTTCAGCCATTTTAGATTCCTCTGTTGAGAGTTCTCTGTTTAGGTCTGTGCTCCATTTTTTTTTTTTATTGGATTGTGTGTTCTTTTGGTGTCCAATTTCTTGAGTTCTTTGTATATTTTGGAGATCAGACCTCTGTCTGAGAGAATGGTTATTTTAAATGATGTCTTTAAGATTTTCTTTAAGTAGACTTGAAGATGATGTTGAATGACTCTTGAAACTGATGAGATATAGAGGATTGTTTGAGTCAGACATGTTTTCTCCATTTTCCATATGGCCTATGGGAATACATTATTAAATTTAAGTTAGGTGACTGCTCTTATTTTTTGAACAAAGTAGATATCAGTAATGTTTCCAAAAACAGGACCAGTGTGTGTGGGTTTCTTAGGCTTCTTGTTACTAGACAGGATAATTTTCCAGGACTTAGATTACCTGATATAAACTGTATTACCTGCTGTGATGCAATGGTGGGCTCCCAGGCGTCTTTCTTTTGACTTTTAGGCTTCTCACATTACAAAAGAGAAATACCATATTTATAGACAAAACATCATAAAATAGTTTTTCTGAAAAGGATTTAAAATTTTTCTGAATTACCCTGTTGAAAAGCATATAAATATGGTCTTAATTATGCTACTAAAAAGCATAAAAAGTAGACCACCCAGTCTAACTTTTTAGCAATTGTTAGACCTTAGATTTTTGTTATAGTCTAGATTTCTAAAGACTTATAAAAGGAAACCTGATTTCCAAAGATACATTGTAGTTTTTTAAAGTTTTCTCAGTCCAGGGTAAAGTGCCTGTCTTAAGGTATGAGGATCAGAGCTCCATCCCCCAGCACTCAAATACAGAAGCCAGGACTGCGGTGCATACCTGTAATCTCGGCCCTAGGGAAGTGGAGATGGGTGGGTCACTAGGTCTCTAGCCTACTTAGTGAGTTCTGGGCCAATGAGAGATCCTGTCTTAAAAAACAAGGAGGACAGCACTGAACCTTGTTACTATTTCTGAATCTATTTTAAAGCTCAGAGCCACAGAAATCTTTGATAATGTCTTTTCCAGTTTGTCCATGGGAAATAATCAAATAGAGGGCAAAGGTGAGTGAGTGTTCCCATAGAAGCAAGCTTGTGAATCTAGCCACATTGCAAAATTGCAGATTTCCCCTAAATTTTTGTAGATGTTGTTTGAGTCAACACACAAGGTGGTTTTTTTTTTTGTTTTTTTTTTGTTTTTTTTTTTGAGTTAATAACTGAAAGTATGTTGGGTACAGTTAGATGCAAAACCAGTGGCACTTAGTGGACTACTGAAAGTACTGAAAGGATGCGTATTGCTGTCTGGCCTCCCCCCAGTGCATGTACTGGGCTTTGTTTTCCCTTTGCACAGTGATCATGCTGTCTCTGATTCCAGCTCTGGTTTTAACTCATGTGTAACTGAATGGGCTTTTATGCGTCAGTGTGTGTATGGGGGGTGGGGTGACGGGACACGTGTGTATGTGCTCTGCCTATTTTAAGTTCTAAGCTCATAGTTTTTAATTTTCAGTCTTTCTAAATTATAGATAAGCTTGTAATTTCAATCAATACCATTTAGCATGCATATTTAACAAAAATAAGGGATATGGAAGACAGACTCGTTTGTCTTGACTCTGCCTAAATATTTCTTCATAGAAGCAGATAATTTGAAATAGAAACCACTTATTTGTTTGTCTGTTTATTGTACTCTCCAGCTTCATGTTGAAAGGTATCATCTATATAAGCACCCAAGTCTCTTGCCTGCTTGGTTAATTCTTGGTGAAACCTTTTGAGGGATGACCATGTTACCTCTTTACATAGCCTCAGTGTGCTTGGTTTTCTCTCCTCAACATAGACATTGTTACAGGACTGTCACCTGTTAGTTTTGGATTGCAGTTTACAGCACTTTAAACTTGTCTTTGATCTTTGTAAAATCAAATGCTAAAGAGAGGGAAAACCTGAGACTAAAGAAATAGGTAAAAACTGGGGAGAGACAAAGGATATAACAAAGAAATTAAGGAAAATAGAAGGATGCATTAGAAAATAATTGATTTTTCTGTCATCAGAGGAAAAAAATTAAGCCCCAGTTGTGTTTAGCTTGAGGTTTGTTTGAATCTTGGTTCCACCTTTGTAGCCATGGGAAGGATTAGCCACTAATGGCATTGTTGTTGGCTTTCACTGCTGTGGTGCTAAGAGTCAAACCCATAACTTTACACTTGGTAGGCACATATCCCACCATTGAACTCCACTTCCTACCCAAATGAGCTGGATTCTTCTCATCTGTAAAACGAGCTAGGCATGTGTACATGCACATGTGTGCAGACACTGCAGTAAAGATTCATAGGAAGCATTAGGAATGGCTCATGATATTCAGGATGTGTGTTTCAGATGTATGTACAGTGGGTGCAGGAACAAGAATGGAATTGTCTGCAGTGCAGGTGTCTGCTGTGGGAGATGCTGGTCAGGGTTTGGGAGGTAAGGCACAGGGTAGAAAACAGAAAAAATGTCCAGTTGTAAAAGAGAATTGTTAGTGCTTTTAAGGGAAAGATACTGTAACTTCAAACAGTATTGCATCTTTAGTCTTTGTCAGTACCCATTGGGCAGTGATGCACATTCTGTTCTATTACCATGATGTGAGAATATCTTAAGTCACATTGGACATCTGGTTTCCATGAAGTGTGTGTCCCTCACAGTGTCACCCAACAATGTTCTGCATCTTCTTTCAAGGTGACCGGGACACCCCATGAAAAGTATTTATCACAGATTTTGGTTCCATCTAGGACTGCTTGGAGGCAGGTCCTGGCTTTGGAACTAAACTCCTTCCAGATTCTTCTACTGACAACAGGAAGGGAAAAAACTAGTTTTAATAAGAAACTAGGTTATTATCTTAATATGGCATTGAGTAATGAAGTAAAATTACCTATCAAATCTTTTGGAGGCTTCCTCAGTATTAACTAAACAATAACATCAAGTGTTTGACAAGGCTAGTCATACAACACAACTGCACACTCTCTCTTTTCTCTCTTCCTCCCTCCCTCCCTCCCCCCCCCACACACGGAGGGAGGGAGGGAGGACAGGCATAGCTATAGCATGTCCAAATAAGTCTAAGCCACTTTAAAAGTAATGTGATTTTTGGCACTTTGCTAGATGCCCCAGGTGAAGATTGTGGTGATGATGATAGCAAGACACACTGATCCAAAGAGCTCTCTGCCTTAGACTCTTGAGAAAAGAATGCTGTTAGGAGGGATCAGAGTGTTGACAGTAGTCTCTGCACTACATCTGTCTTCCAGGTGCTTGCTTTCTGGTGCTGAGTTGCCTCCTTTTAGAAACTAGGAATTTGTAACCTTTGATGCCATAGCCTGCTATTTCAACAGCAGCATTTGTTTTCTTTTGACTTTTAAAAAGAACTAATTTTGACCTTTGGGAGTTAGGAGGAAAATATACTGTTATAACTGCCTTCGAGGTATCTCCAGTGATGGCTGGGAAGTGGTTGTCACTTTAAACAGCTTTCATAAAAGTCTCTAATTTGATTCTTCTAATATTTGTTTATTTATATTTCATTTGCATTGGAGTTTTGCCTGTATGAGGGTGTTGTATCCCCTGGACCTGGAGTTAGAAACAGTTGTGAGCTGTCATGTTGGTGCTGGGATTTGAACCCAGATCCTTTGGAAGAGCAGCCAGTGCTTTTAACCACTGAGCCATCTCTCCAGCTTCTCTAATTTGATTTTTAAAGTTGTTTAGATTAATATTTGAGAGGCAGCCCGATCTAGTGTCACTTCTCTTTCTTGGATTGGTAAAAACTAAAGCTGTGCCAGTAGTCAGAAGGGTAGCGGGATCAGGTGTGAGGGAGAAGCCAAATGCTACTTCCTTCATCTTCCTGGAAAAGGCAGCCCTCAAATTCCAGGGGCTCGTGTGCCACTTTTAACAGGTTGTAGGTGACAGTCTGGTGTGGTTTTTAGGATTTAAAACTAAAATTCCACTTTTGCAAAATCTCACGTTTAAACATTATCTTCCCCTTTATTTAAAAACAAAAAACCCTCAAAATTGTTGTAAACGAAAAATTACTATTACTGTGCCAACTTGTTCAGAAAAAGACTATATTAGATTTTTTACATTAAACATAGGTATGTATCTTGTGGCTTCCAAAAAGGAATATCAGGTGGAATTCTTGCCTGAAATTAATTTGCTACTTTGTATGAAATGATCTGTGGAGATTAATTTTTTTCTTAAACTCTTAGATCATTTTATATAATTGAAAGTATGCATCAGACCCGGTGGCTTTTGCTAGAATCCCAGCATTCAGGAGGACAGGGTGATAATCACCATAAGTTCAAAGCTATCCTGTGTACATCTCAAATTCTAGGCCAGCCAGGACTTCAGAATAAGATTCTCAAAAATAAAACCAAAAGTAGGAGATGGAGACCAGTAGATCTCTGAGAGTTCAAGGCTGCTACTGTGGTCTACATAGTTAGATTCAGGCTAGTCAGGGCTACATCATGAGATTGTCTGAAATAAGAAAGAAAAAGAAGCCGGGCGGTGGTGGCACACATCGTTAATCCCAGCACTCGTGAGGCAGAGGCAGGCGGATCTCTGTGAGTTTGAGGCCAGCCTGGTCTACAAGAGCTAGTTCCAGGACAGGCTCCAAAGCTATAGAGAAACCCTGTCTCGAAAAACAAAACAGAGGGGGAGTGGGGAGTGGGGGAGGGGGAAGAGGGAGAGACTGACTTGTGGTGCTCCACCGTGAAGTCCTGTTGATGACCAAGGGCCTCAGCTGTCTGCTGCTGCACTCCGGCCTGTGTGTGGCTTTACTGTGTACACATTCAGTTTCTGCCGGGGCTTCCTGCATTTAACTTTAATTTTTTAGTAAAAGTTTTTATTTAAGTAGATTTATGTTATATTGACATATTTGTCTATTTAAAGGAAAACTACTGTCTATTGAAAAGAATTTTTTTGTTTCCACAGAAACCTGCTAATATTTTAGTTATGGGTGAAGGTCCTGAGCGAGGAAGAGTAAAAATTGGTATGTTATATCTTTGATAAGTCACAGTTCAGTACACTTTTAAAATTGTTGTAGATAGCTGTTTCACTGTTTTCTGTATCGATATGCACATACGTATTCATAGTTCCAACGGACAAAAACATTTCAAAAGTGTACATAAAAGGGAAAACCTTCCCCAGGTGTCAGATGATCCTTAGAGAACCAACTTCTATAGCTGTAAAGTAAGCCACACAGGCTTCCTCCATCCCTCTGCCTTAGTTAGACAGCCTGTAGAATGGGCAGCTTCTGTCCCCAGCCACGCTGATTCTTTAGCCAGGTTAATGAGAATAAGCTCTTGTGTTGATGCTCCGGCTGAGAGCTGCACATGCACAGCTCTTGGCCTGCAGGACTGTGCCAGGCCTTGTCTAAGGGCAAAGCGTTCACGGCGCTCTGCATCCTCTATGTCAGACCTCTCCAGGGTGACACTCTCTAAGGACAATTAAAGCTATCCTAACCTGGTTGTTTCTTCCATTGCCATTTTGCCAAGCAGTATTTGTCACTTGCATTTGGTTTAGGGGTGGAAGACATGTAATTAAGTTATAAATTAGTGTAATTCCAATACAGAATTGTAAGAACACAGAACACAATTAACAGTGGCTTTGTTGCAATGTTTGATATAAAGTAGAGCAGTGGTTCCCAGTGATCCTAATGCTGGGACCCTTTGATATAGTTCCTCTTGTTGTGGTGACCCCAACCATAAAATTATTTTTGTTGCTATTTTGTAACTGTAATTTTGCGACTGTTAAGCATTGTGATGTAAATATCTGTGTTTTCCAGTTGTCTTAGGTGACCCCTGTGAAAAAGGGTTCGACCCACAAAGGGGTCAGAACCCACAGGTTGAGAACAGCTGAAGTAGAGGCACCTGTAGCTGTGTCTCCTCCTCACCAGCCCAGTAAAACTCAGCTCTTCACCTCCCCCATCCTACTTTATTAGTCCCCAAAATTCATTTTCCACTTTTCAATAAACTTTTTAAATGCTCTCTTATGATGCAGACTTGGCAGATTCTTAGTTGTGAGAACATGTGATGTGTGTGGTGTACTCTGAGCCATTGGCTGTCATTGATGTCTGACCCTGGCAGTGCTTGTCTTGGGGCTACCAAATGCTTTTGGCCTTAGATAAGCTTCTGAGGGGATCTCTTCAGTCCTGTATCACAATGTCAGATTCAAATGTCAGTTCAGGGTATACAGAATAGACTAGGCCCAGCCAAAGAACAATTTTAAGTGTGTCTTTTTTTTTTTTAAGATTTATTTATTTATTGTGTATACAGTGTTCTGCCTGCATGTATTTTCTGCAGGCCAGAAGAGTGCACCAGATCTCATTATGGATGGTTGTGAGCTATCTTGTGGTTGCTGGGAATTGAACTCAGGACCTCTGGAAGAGCAGTCAGTGCTCTTAATCTCTGAGTCATCACTCTAGCCCCTGAAATGTGTCTTTTACTGTCTGGTTTAGAAACATTTTGCATGGCACCTTTAAGACCTCCTTTAGAATTACACTTTTATTTAATTGTGCATAGTGTTGGGAGGTTTGGGTGATACTGTGTCTTTGAGCATTCACATTTCAAAGAAAATATTTGATAATCTGATTCAGGGTTTGCCAAAAATTTGGCTTTCCCCATCCGTAATTGTCAGTTAAAGGAGAATCTGCTTCCTTAAAATTGTGTTAGAACAGAACCAAACTTATCCAGATGGTTGTGAATCTTGACGTCTCCCAGTGGGTGGTAAATAGGGGTCATCCTGTCTTTGTGTTTAGTGACCCTGTATGTGGTGTCACACCAGAGGCAAAGCCTCAGATCATGGATTAGCAGGGCAAAGTCCATACCTAGTAGTTTGATGGCATGGTACTATTGCCATGAACTCTCTTCAGGGCCAACTTGGGGGCTTGGGGTTTGTGATATTTTGAACTTCTGTCTCGTGAAGAAGCGTAAGACTGAAAAAAAGCCTTTTCCAACTTAAGTGCCATGAGTTTTAAAATTAAATTAGTGAAACTCTGGCCAAATAGATGAGGAAAATAGTATTAAAATACAATGGTCAGCCCTGAGGGCAGCTGTGAGCAGGCTTGTTGATGCCAGCAGTGGAAAGCCCCACTCTGCCGTGCCTGTGTGCCTGCGCGTTGAGAGCTGAAATAAAGCTTAATGTCCCAACCTGTTGTGTCCCCTCCACCCCCACCCCCAGCTATGGTCCACTGAAGACATCTGCCAGAGGAGCAGCCTTATCCTGGAGGTCTGGCAACAGAGCTTGTCATAACCTAGTTCAAGAACTGAGTGACAGTTTATTCAAAAAGACTGTGGTCTCAAGCTTTTTTACATTTCAGTCGTTAAAAGCAGTAAGGTGCTTCATTTGCTGCCCCAGGCCTGAGCACACTCTTAATAAACAACTCTGGCAAGTGGGGCTGTGTAAGTAAAGTAGTCCTATCTGTTTACTTATGTGGTTTTCTTGTTGTTGCAGCTGACATGGGCTTTGCCCGATTATTTAATTCACCTTTGAAGCCTTTAGCAGATTTGGATCCAGTGGTTGTAACATTCTGGTACCGAGCTCCAGAATTACTCCTTGGAGCACGACATTATACCAAAGCAATTGGTGAGTAGGGCTAATTAAAATGATAGAACTTTAATTTTTTTCTGTGAAAGACTATTTTTGTACATGTTTAAATAAAGTAATAGACTAAATTATAAAAACAAAACCCCAGAATTCTACCACCCATATATATGCATTTGCACCCAGGAGCATAGAATTGCAAATGTCTCTTTATAAAAAAGGTTCAGAATATTTTGAGTAAAAATTTTAATTTTATATGAAAAGAGCAAACTAAAAATTTTAAGTTCTGAAACTTCATACAAATGTTCTTTTGCCACCAAAAGAAATGCTAACGTCTAAAAGATCCTCCAAAATTAAACAAAATAGGCAAACTTGAGTTAGTTAGGAGCCTGGTAGTCTTGCTTTCTCATGTCCCCATTTATCAGCCGTGCTGGTGGTGTCACGGCACCAGCAGCTCTTCCTCAGTTCCTCTGCCAGCTGCCATTGCAAATTGTTGATAGCTAGCTTACATGGTCCAGTGAGTGGGAGACCCCGCTGCTTCCCCATGACTGATGTCTTTTTCTCTTCATTTTCCCGGGGTGAGTGTTCCGGTGAAGTACTGTTTCCCTTAGTGTGCTCTGCCCTCTCTGTTTATGTTGATGGCCTATGGCTTGTTCTGTTGTAGCCAAAGGCCATTAACATAAACAGCCGAGTCTCCTGTGACATATAACCTAGGCCTACTCTACCACCTCCCCAAGATATTTTCCTTTTTTTTCTCTAAGCTGTTGTGCTTTCTGCATCCCATGATTCTTTTTCTTTTTTTTTTTTAAAGATTTTTATTTATTTATTATGCATACAGTATTCTCAGTACTCTGCGTGCATGTGTGCCTGCAAACCAGAAGAGGGCACCAGATCTCATTACAGATGGTTGTGAGCCACCATGTGGTTGCTGGGAATTGAACTCAGGACCTTTAGAAGAGCAGGCAGTGCTCTTAACCACTGAGCCATCTCTCCAGCCCCCCATGATTGTTTCTTTTATTTTCTTCTTCTGTGACTTTCCTTGGAAGAATATTTTAGGTAAATTGTCTAATTCATAGCATTTCTGGAAAAGACCTTTATTTACTTGATGGTTTAGAGTCATGGGTATCAAGTTGTGCTCTGATATTTCTTTTGCCTTTAGGTAGCAGTGTGGCTAATCCAGTCTCAGGCCAGTCTTCTCAGATTACTGTGGATCACCTAGGCTTGTCCCTTTCTGAAGATAAATGCCTTTTCTCATTTCCACACTTGACAGCGATTTTTATGGACACAGTCATTCAGCTCCTATCTGGTGTCTCTGAACAATTCTTAAGGTATATGGTCCTTTGATTTCCCCGTGGAGATTTCTGTTTCTTCTGGAATGTACACTTAGGAGATGCTGCCTCTTGGTGGTTTCCACTGTGCTTTTTCTCCTGATGCCTTTCTGCCTTTCTTGGGTGCTCCTTTTCTGACGGTGACTCTTTGTGGCATCTTGTATTGGTTTATGAGAAGAAAAGCTTTGCTAGTGTCTTTGAAGGCATCACAGCACTTGTTTGTGGTTTGCAGTGCATCCTAAGTTATTACCTGCCTGGTCTTTTTTTTAATTTATTGAGTTGGAAGATAATTGTTCTGCGTTCTGGGGAGTCGGCTGTGGTCCTTTCAGAGCTTCTGGAACTGCTTTAGTGCCTGTAAGTAACCCTGAAGCCTTTAGCACACTGAAGCTCACTGTTTGCTCAAAGCCGTGCATTTATCTTTCCTGTCTGCATGTCCATTTTGGGGGATGGAGCAAGGACAGACTGAGGGACAGACTACAGGTATACAAACATGTTATTGTGCTTCTTGAAGCAAATTTCTTGCAGATGTAGCAGGAAGTCGGCATCTTCTTCTTGGTTACCACACCAGTGAAAGACATTTCTTGTCTGTGTAGGTGCCCTCCATGGCTTCTTGGAATGTCTTAAAGCCTAGACCCATGTTCCTGTAGTAGTGAGGAAAGTTCTTCTTGCCAGTTTCTTCCGGCAGGCCCCTCTTGCTTTGAAAGTTTGGGCTGCTATTAGTAAACACACTCAGTCTGAATGTCAGCCGTTTCCCCAGCAACCTGAGGAAGAACCTGTGTTTTCTTTCTGGGCTCTGCTTTTCATTTGTGTCTTCATTTCTCTTCTGGTTCTAAGTGTCCCTTAATTACTTAGATGATCCCTAGTATCTCTTATTTGTACTTAAGTTACAAAAACCACTCTGTTAGATCATGGGGTACATAAAGGTGGGTGATTATGCTTTGCAAGTTCTGCAGCAGTCAACTATCATCCCCAGGGAGACCCAGATGCCAGAATGGAAGAGTCTGTGTTCTAAGGCCAGTTAGACTTAAGAATCTCCTGGCTTTTGGCACAATTGCTGATTATCAAATGGCTGAGGGCATTGGTAGTCAGTGGGGAGAAGGGCCATCTGTGTTGCAACAACAGTTCTTCCCACTTTGACATGTCTGTAGTTTGTAGGACAGTGTGCTGCTCAGGCACCATCTGTACACTGAATGCATTTTGTACTCTTTCATCTGCTTTCCATGGTCCAGAAATGTCTGCTGCATCTGTTAACTTCGGTCAAAATTCTGTCTTATCACATAGAGCTTCTGAGATCATGACGTCTGGGATAACCTTGCTCCTTCATCCCTGTCACATTCGCAACTTTCTTTTTTTGTTTGATTTTGTTTTTGCTTTTTAAAAACAGAGTTACCCCTTGCAGCTCTGACTGAACTGGCCCAAATCTGTAGATCAGGCTGGTCTCCAACTCAAAGAGATCCTCTTGCCTCAGCCTTCTGAGTGCAGGGATTAAAAAGCGTGGGCCACCACCGCCAGGCCATATTCTCACCTTGTCAGCCTTGCTCCAAACAGTATCTAGAATCCACTAAACTGAGCTCACTTGCTACTGCCTTGTCTCTGTTGACTGGTGAACTTATCTTGTCTAAAACTGGATTTATATATGTTAAGCTTTTGTTCATATTTCTATGTAGTCTCTAGATGGAAAAGGGGGGCTGCTTGCCATCCTTCTCTGAGTTAATCTTGAATCTATCTTGTCTCTTTTCTTGACAAAAACTATTAAGTTCACTAATGCTCTTAATCTGCTTTGAGGTCACATTTTATTTTATAGAAAAACAATTATAAAGATAAGTCAGATATGAAAACTATCTCTCTACCTGCAGCTTTGTATAAATCTAAAATGGTTCCAAAATATTTACTTTTTAAAAATTAGAAAAAAATATTTAAGCTATTAACTGTTTTTGAATATGTGCTGTTAACTAAACACATTTGAATCTTTTGTGAAAATACTCTTAGAACAAATTGAAGATGGCTTTCTCAGTTAATATGACAGGTTTTTTTCTTATCAAAGAATTTGATATTTCAGAGCATTGTTACTTTTGGTAGGCTCTTACGCTGTACAAATAGTGATGTGATTACCAAAGGTTTAGCCCTCATGCAGTGAGCACCTGAGACTTCATCTGTTTCTCCCATACTGTAGTCCAGCAGTTTCAGTTGTTGAACTATAGCAGCTGAGTGGGAGAGTACAGCTTTAATTGTATTTATTTTTCTCTTTTTTTCTCCTCCTCTACACAAAAATAGGTAGCTAGTGTATAAACTTGAATATGAATGCAAATTCTGGACCTTTTCCCTAAGACTTGTTTTCAGTCTTGATGAAAGAAAAGTAGGAATATATACACAGAGTGCTTTGTCAGCTTTTGAGCAAGGAGAGTAGCAGTGGCTTGCTATAGGAATTGTGTTTTATTACTGACACCGGGAGAGTATGTCAACCAGGCGTGCCATCTAATCCTTCAGTGTTATTTCTGAAAATGAGAATCCAGCTAGAGTCAAATGCTTACATGAACTACATGAACTTACATGAAGTACCATGAACTACAAGGTCTATGGCTTTATATAGAAACATTTGCCTTATGCAGTAGGAGTCAGAAAGGGAACTGACTTGGTTACAAATGGCTGGAATCAAGGCCATTGCCATTTCTTCAGCAGTGGTGATCACTGGCCATGTGTACCTGATTTGACCACAGTGCCTTTTGAAGACTACTTTATTTCTATAAATACATTGCTTCAAAGAGCTATAACATAAGTGTCTTCCTTAGATGTTGTTTGTATCTGAGAGATTATACACTTGCCATTTTCAACATTTTAAAATAAGAGTGAGGTGGTATAAGAGGAAACTTTCACTTCTAGTTTCTACTTCACAGTTTTCATTCCTACCCCTTACCTCCATTGGTAGCCTTCAAGGCTTGTTCAGTGAAGTACTCAAATTCCCCACACCATTTAAAGATTCCTGCAAGAACTCTAGTAGCATTTGGATTTTGCTCTCTGGTAGCTGCACTGTAAGCAGCTACACTGCCCTTGGAGTTACACAGCACAGCCCTCCGCTGCTGGAATCCCAGGCTCTGTAGACTGAAGAGGAGAGTGCACAGAGAGCACATCTGCCTTGGATGATGATAAATGCCACTTCCACACACTCCACTACACACAGATTTCAGTGTTGGAAATTTATCCGTTTGGACAGCACTGGAAGCAGAATCATTAAACCAGAGAGAAAATAGTGGGCCACTGAGCATGTTATCTAGAAGACAAAGACTTGAGTGTTTGGCTTTTAGTCTTGCTTGGTGTTAGGGAGGAAACCGAAGGAGAGGTATGATCAGTCACCAGTGAACTATCGCCAGAGTTGTTATGAAAGTTTTTCTGAAGTGTAGACTTGAGCCCGAGTGCTGCTCCTCCAGGTGCTGAGTGTGAGCTGATTGCGTGACTCTGTGAGTGGAGAGGAGAGAGAATGGGGAAAGGAAGGAAGCTCATTCTCCTTCTGTCAGAATCAGCACTATTGACTGCAGTTTTCCACAGTCCTTCTACCCCATTTGTGTATGGGTGACAGTTATATTGCAGCTGATGTAGGTTTTGAGAAGTTGGTGCACTTTTCCCAGGGAAGGAGTTACGCAGGTGGGTAAACGGAATAAAGAGCCTTCCTGTAGATTCGGCTTATTTTAAAACATGAGCAAGAAAAGAGAGACCTTCTTGGAAAGAATTAGGGAGTTTTAGGGAATAAATACCCAGTCATATGACCAGAGTTTGATTGGTGATTAAATCAAAATTGTGAAAGTGAAAGATAGAATATTGGTACAGACAAGAGATAGATGAAAATAGTAAACTTAGAAATGACTAGGGTTCAGTAAATCAAGATTCAGTAGCTGTTGTCCCATCTACCGTGCTTTTCCTTCAAAACAGAATACCATGGAAAAACTACTCCATTCGTCTTCAGGATCTTAGTTACTAACCAGATGAATCATTACAGTGTCTTTTGAGTATATTATGAGTTGAGTTTTAAGTGTGCACAATGATTCATTTCCCATTTTTTAATCCTCCTTAGCTTACCTATCCATGCAGCAGTTCAGATGGTCAGAGGTTAGGTTTGTATTAGGTAGATATATATCTATATTAGTCTCAGAATACCTTTACTGTGTTCCCTCTGATATTAAAACAAAATAGCTCTATCTGATTCTTGATAAAACTTTTTATCAATGTGATAGTATTGACCAGCTTTGTTTTCTGATATGAAAAAAATTATGTGATTAAAAAACATTGTCAAATTATGAATCCTTATGCAAGTAGATTAATTTGTCACTCCAAAATGTCAATATGATAACTTATACAATGAGAATTTTATGTATGAGAATAAAAACATCACAATTGTAATAAATACATTCCAGTAAAGTTTAGAAATCCTCATAATTAGCATTTTTCTCATTTTCTGCTTAAATAATTTCTCACGTACCTGAGTAATCAGCTTTAATATAAGCATGATTTTTGTAATTTGTCCCTGTGATTATTCACATTTGCCCTCGGTTTTGTGTAGGTCATTCAGAAACCACTTGTTGAGCATCTGCACTGTACACAAACTATTAAATATATGTTAGACAGCACCATCAGACGAGCTATGTGTCAAACAGCAGGATGTTTTCCACTTTGTGTTCTAAGAAGGTGGATAGCTCTTGTCTCTGTTAATAGTTATTTTGAGTACAAACTTGGTATGGATGAAAGTGATTTTATGTCTCGTGAATTACTTTGCAATTTGTCTACTGTAAATAACTGTTACTAATTTTTAGCCTGCATGCCCATTTTAAAGATAGGTTTGTGTTTTTTTCTTCCTCTGTTCTAATTAACTTTGCAAAGGTAATGCTGCTGCTGTAGCAGGAAGAGGTGAAACAGAATACATGTCTTTCTTGTTAGTGTTAGCACACATGATACTGAATAGGCTTTGAAAATAAACAAGATGAAATTATTTTATCATGACAAATGTTCCTGTACTCTGGCAAGTGCCCAATTCCAAGGGTTATGTAGATTTTCTGTTTGTTTTGTTTTAGTTTCATTTGTTTGTGGTTCCCATGTTCCATTTGCAGACTGTGCAGCTATGATAATGTTTGAAGCATTTAGAACTCACCCAGATTGAACAAACAAACGAGGCTTCTACGAAGTCACTGGGTGGATGAGATATCACAGGAATGAAAGCGTGGTGGGTGGGGGTGTATTTACAGGGTCTTGTGGTATTTAGTGGTTATATTTGCCCAGGGATTACTATTAATGTACAAGAAACAGAGATAAAGAACACTTCCCATTAAATTAAAAATGCATTTTCTTTTGGAAAGAAGCACTTTATTTTCCTCCTTTTTCTTTTTTCCTTTCCTTTTTCCTTTTTATTTTCTCTTTCCTGTTTTTTGTTTTTGTTTTTCTTTCTTTTAAAGATATTTGGGCTATAGGGTGTATATTTGCAGAACTACTAACGTCAGAACCAATATTTCACTGTCGACAAGAGGACATCAAAACTAGTAATCCTTATCACCATGACCAGCTGGACAGAATATTCAATGTAATGGGATTCCCTGCAGGTACACACTTGCTTTTGTTGTTTGTTCTCAATCATTGTTGTTTGGTATCTTCTTTGGAAAGGTTGTATTTTTGGCTTATGAAAGCTTGAGTTACATGATTCTTAGTTTTTATGACTTTCATTTTTCAAAGAATCACAGATATAGCACAATTCATAGAATTCAAATATCAGCATTAAAATACTTAGGGGTTTTCTGAATTTGATGAGGTTTTTGTTTGTTTCATTTTGGTTTGTTGTTTTGTTGTTTGGTATTTGAAATGATGAGGTATTTACAATAGCTGGGTTAACAGTTAACTTGATACCTTTTATTCCTGCCAATGTAAACTAAAATAAGCAATAGAAAGTTTTTTTTTTTCTGGCAACATATTTCATAGCTGCTGCTTGAATACAAAGACCGAAGGTTGTGTTACGTAGAGTGCTGTGCAGAACCAAATCCTGTGGGTAACAGCACTTCTGCTCCCTCACTCTTGTCATTACTTAATATTATTATTTTTTAATGTTTTATAAAACAGCCAGGATGTGAGTGAAAGTCATAGGCATGGATTTTACAGCAGAGAGAAAATGTATGGGTGTTCCCCTCTTTAGAGTTAACATCTCTCTGGGTGTATCCCAGATCCTAGTTATACCACAGAACAGTAATTCACCAGCCACTAAAAACTACCTGTGGGTCCAGAATAATAAAAATGTGTGGAGAACACCTAAATAATGTTGGCTGGTCAGGCATGTGACTGAAATCATGTTTTATGGGAACTGCTCTTAGCTTAAGACTGATAGAGATAGCTGGGAGCTTGCATCCGTGGTTCCTTGTAGGATTGTTAAGTGTCAGCAAATGCAGAACAGCTACACAGACTTCCCTTCTTCAGCACCACCCAGTAGTTTTGTGAAGACCTCATTGGGATAAGAATTTCATTTACTCATTGCATGTTGGGGTGCTAGTGTGACCCAGTTACTATCTTGAATAAAATGTATTAGCATGGTGGCAGACACCTTTAACCCCAGTACTTCAGAGGCAGCAGCATGTGGCTTTCTAGGAGTTCAAGCCAGCCTGATATACATAGCCAGTTATAGGACAGAACAGCATAATGGAGGGACCCTGTCCCAAAAAACAAACAAACAAAAACCAAATTAGACAAACAGATAGATAGGCAGATAGATAAATAATAGACATTGCTTCTTGCCGTCTTCAGCATTAACATTGTTAGGATGTTGACTTGACTTGAGTGACTAAAGAGGAATTGCTTCTTCCTTTTTGTATCCAGGTTAGTTCACTATTTCTGAGGCCCATGGGAAGGAGATATGGGACTGATTGGGAATAATGAGGACCATAGTCAGACATGACTCTTGCTATGGGTTTAATAGTTAGGATGACTCAGAAGCCAGGAAAAGCGAGCAGCAGCGAGCTAGGATTCATAATAGACACTTGAATCGTAGATGGAGTTTCAGAAAGGTTAGTGTGACTGTGGGACATTAAAATTTTAAGTGATAGTGGGCTAACTGAGGTCAGGAAACCAGCGACGTGGACCACAGCTGTAAAGACATAGTAAGGACAAATAGATAACTTTTTAAAAGAAATATATAACTGAGGGAAAACTAAATGGTTGCCCTAAAATTTTTAGCTTGAGAACTTGGCAAAGTAGAGAAGTTGGAACAATTAAGTAGTTGAGGAGAAACTTCCATTTTAAAGTTCAAGTATATATTTAGTTTACGCTGGGTGATGTCTGTGGAAGATACATAGCTAGTGTTCCCAGCTGCCTGGTGCACAGACTGTGTGCCTAGCAGATCCTTGATAACAGCCACTGACAGCTTCAGAAAGGGTAGCGTAGCTAGCATATATCCACAGCACTTCTGCTGCCCCAGACTAACTGGAGCATTGTTCTTGTCTCCAGAGCTCACACTGTATAGAACAATAATAGTAAGAGTAGCCAAGGTACTGGTATCCCACCATTTGCCTTGATGTGAGGAGCAGCTTTAAAGGTGTGAAAGGAGGGCTTTGGTTTAGAAAAGTGTGGTGAGCCAGTCAGAGAAAAGATCTTAGATTTCTCAATTAAAGATACTACTTGCAGATGGAACCAAAATATTTGATGCATGAGGAAAAATAGGTAGGTTTACTACTAGAGAAATAGGACTGTATAGTAACAAATATTTTGTGATCAATTTCCTTTTAGTGATAGAGTGGTACTGGCAGGCTATTGTGGAGCAGAGCCAGTGCAGACTGACGCTTGAGTAGAGGTAGGGCTGGAGCCATGGGTTTTCCTGGCAGCTCAGGGGTAGCTGCAGCTGAGCGCTTCTGTGAGAGCCAGGCTCTTAGGAAGCTCTCAAAGTAAGGTAACCTTTGTTAGCATTCTTGAGACTAGGAGCCTAGGCAACATAAACATTTATCAATGTATTTCACAGATAAAGATTGGGAAGATATAAAAAAGATGCCCGAACATTCAACATTAATGAAAGATTTCAGAAGAAATACGTAAGTTGGAAAGAAAATGGACCCTTTGTTGACTTTAACTTTTCTAGAATAGTCATGATAAAATTAAATGTTCAGCATGCCACAGCACTCACCTAAGTGTACTGAAGAATTTTACTTACTCATAAATACTTTTATGATCTTAGTTCTCATTTTGTGAGATAATAAATTGACAGAGGTGACTCACCAGCAGCTGATTTGGAGACTAGGGAAAATCAACTCATTTCTTTTGATATTTATTACTTTCTGGAAACCAGACAATAGTGGGAAGTACTGTAGCCAAAACAGTACAATTATACAAGCCTTGCTGGTGGCACTTGCCTACCCATTTAAAGTGTATAGAATTGAAAGCAAGTATTAATTAGGGAAGAGCAAGTGTTTAAAGACCAGGGGTAGGCAAAGTCCAGTACTTAGACATATAACAAGTGAATTTTTAACCTTATACTGGTAAGGTTGAGTTAACCTTTAGCACAAATGTTATTTAAAATAATTATTAAGATATAATTCATCTGGGGAAAATACTATCCAGGATGTATTTGTGAAATTGTCTTGAATTCCATCATCAATACTCACTATGAAGTGACTAGTGTGGTTCAATTGGTATTACAGTGCTTGCCTAGCATGCATGAAGCTCTGGGTTTGATCTCCAGCATTGGGCTTGGTGGCATATGCCTGCAATCCCAACAGTAGCATCAGATGTTCAAGGTAATGTTCAGCATTGTAGTGAGTTTGAAACCAGCCTGGGATACAATACACCCTGTCTCAAGAGAAAAAGAAAAAGAACCAGTCATTATTAAGGCTGGTTATGGTGGTACATACATACCTATAGTTTCAGCACTTGAAGTGGAGGCAGGAGGGCCAAAAGCTCAGGGTCATACTACATAGTGCTGAAGGCCAGCTTGAGCTACGTGAAACCCTATCTCAAAAACCAAAAATACCCAAAGACTAGTGTGGACTTTAAAGGAAGTATAAAATTGGCTTAATGCTGCTATTTTATGCTGCTCAGAGCATCTTCGATGTGTGTTCCCTGTTGGTTATGATCAAAATAGTTGTGTGGAAAGCTATCAGCCAGTGTAGAATTCACCTCTGATCTAATGTGGATGTTTCATGGTGTTTCTCTTTCAGGTACACCAACTGCAGCCTTATCAAGTATATGGAAAAGCATAAAGTTAAACCTGACAGTAAAGCATTCCACTTGGTAAGCCTGGGACAGCAGCACAAATGAATCCATGTGGTCACTTAGCGCTCTCAGAGTTATTTCCAAAAAGTACCAAGAGAAGCCCTCCTGCCGCTCAGAGACCACATCGACTCATTTTCTGCACTTGAGTTCTTCTTGTCGTGCTTTTCTGGAAATAAAAGCCACGTCCTTGTCCTTAGATACTCACCTTAAACAACACTTACAGTTTTGTACTGACAGCTACTTAAAGATGGTTTACAAAATTTTAACTTCTAAGTTAACCTCATCAGATTATGTCTTGAAAGCCCTTTGCTGACAGTCGTGCTCCATTTTCTGGAGAGATGGCATGCATGTTGTATAAACGGACACAGGCTAGACTCTAAAAGAGCAATGCACCTGCAGGGTGGTCGGATTCAACTGTTGTTCACTTTGTTTGTAATAGAATGTCCATTATGACGCTATAACTGAAAATGCTTTTCAGTTTTGGGTTTCCACAAAAGGTTTGTAATATATAAAAGGTTTAGGGAAGCATGCATTTTACTTGGCCTAAGATTCTTTTACAATGTGTTCCAATGTAGTCTTAGATGGGAATCCCTTGACTTTGCTTCACAGCAGCTAAACCACTGGGCAAGCAGCTCTTTCTGATCTGCCTATGTGTTTCCTTTTCCCTCGACTGTCTCTGCTTCTCTGTCATCCTCTGGCTGTTATATTGTATTTTACAAGGCAGTGCTTAACTTGCCATGTTACTACATCCAAAATGTATGATAATGATTTATTCAGATGTATTTGCAACAGGACCCAAATTGGGAAATTAGGTCAAATCCTTCAGATCCAAGACTTACTGATCCTAACAAAATATTGGCAGGTGCAAAGGCATGCCCATCCCCAAGTCCCATGCCTTCCTTGCGGTCTAAGACTTGTGGAATCTGAGAGACTATCCTTTTAGCTTATGTGTTTAATTTTTTTTAAAAATTCATTTGTTGTAATTCTCAATTTTAATCCCAGCACTTCATTTGTGCCTGTGTATGCTTTACTTCCAGGCTGTACCCCAGCTCTGTCTGATTTTATTAGGGTGAGCTGTCTTAATTATTGATAATCTCAGTCTCATCCAGAAGCTTTAATCCCACTGAAAGTGTTATTTTTTGTTTGTTTGTTTGTTTGTTTTGGTCTTTCAAGACAGGGTTTCTCTGTGCAGCCTGGCTGTCCTGGACTCATGCTATAGACCAGGCTGGCCTCAAACTCACAGAGATCTGCCTGCCTCTGCCTCCCAAGTGCTGGGATTAAAGGTATGTGCCACCGCTGTTTGGCCAGATGTTGGTATCTTAAAGAACAAACCCAAATTTTCCCCCCTCTAAGATACTTACATGAAAGTGATCAAAGGTCATTAAATGAGTCTTGTTGTCCCTGCATTTTAAAGATATTTTTATGGCCTTTTATTCTTTATGAATCATCACCCCTAAATCTCAATGTATCTATTAGTTTATTACTTTTCTTTTTCTTTTTTTGTTTTTCGAGACAGGGTTTATTTCTCTATGAAGCTTTGGGGCCTGTCCTGGAACTCACTCTGTAGACCAGACTGGCCTCAAACTCATAGAGATCTGCCTGCCTCTGCCTCCTGAGTGCTGGGTTAAAAGTGTGTGCTACCATCGCCCAGTAGTTCATTACTTTTCAAACCAAGTCCAGGTGGGAACAGCTGGGAACTTGTTGAAAATGCAAGTCATTAGGTTCCCGTTCACATTTGTCTGTCACAGGCAGGAAGAGCAGGAGCTGACAGCCAGACTAGAAAGTTTAAGATCAGCCTACAGGAGACACTGTCAAAAAGGAAAAACCAAAAGCCCCCAAGCGGTTAAAAAGCAACACTTCTGGTTGTGTGGTGGGCTCTGGGCACAGGGCTCAGCTCTCTATCCCGTCAGGCTCTGGGCACAGGGCTCAGCTAAGTATTTAATGAGCTGTACCCAACCATGTAAGGACACTTACTACTCTGTGAATGACACTAAGATTGTTGATGACAATAACAGAATAAAAATAACCAGCACTGTCTATACCGTGCTTCCTTCTACATATAGGCAGGCCATCATGTCCAACACGCACGGCCATTTCAGTCTTCCCAAGCTTCACATTCTAAGCATTGTGAATGTAGTCAACATGAGATGATTGTGTGTGCTGCTACATTAATAACTGTGTTTTGTTACTGAGAATTTGGGAGAATAAATGACATTGTATTGGTTTTCAGAAGCTACTGACATAAAACTTTAGGGACAGTATACTAATGTGGGAACATACGCTGATAATCCTGTGACTTGTGATTTCAGCTTCAGAAGTTGCTCACTATGGACCCAATAAAGCGAATTACCTCAGAGCAGGCCATGCAGGACCCCTACTTCCTAGAAGACCCACTTCCCACGTCAGAGTAAGTGGTGGATTTGCTGACTTCTCGAATGTTGGTTGGCATCCCTGAGCACTCTTCCTCTTAGTTGTCACACAAAGTTGCCATGCCTCTGAGGGACCTGAAGAAATTGAGCTTTGCTACCATAATATGTCATTTTGGGTCTTTGTGGTTCAGAGGCAATACTAAAATAAATTCCTTTCAATAGTCATCCATTTACTAGTGGTGGATTGACTCTTCTGTGGCCCCTTCTGCTCACTGGCATTGTGTAGGACTGGCTACACTCAGGGGCTCTGGTGTTCCTAAACTTACGTTCTCTTTACCATCTTTGTTTCAACTGAAAGAAGGGCAGATAAAACACTGAGCAGTGGTAGATACTTTGTTTACACTAATGAGAGCTGTCCTATTGGATGATTATTAATTATGGTTACACAGGGAAGGACCTTTTGACCTCCTGCTGCAGTGTCATTGGTTAAATGTTTATTTGCATCAGGTTTGCATGAAATATGCTTATATCTATCTGTAACTGTGGAGAAAAAGTCTTCTCCTTAGTATGTGACAGTGACTTATCTAAGTGAAGCATTGGAAACACCAGGCAGCATGTGAGACAGTGCTTTCTTTTCTTTTGTGAATAGTGTTTTTGCCGGTTGTCAGATCCCTTACCCCAAACGAGAATTTTTAACAGAAGAAGAACCCGATGACAAAGGAGACAAAGTAAGTATTAAATTACAGTTGGTAGTTCCTTACTTTTGACTGCTTCTGTGACCTTTGGGATGCCGCCACCTTTGGTTCTCCTTCTGAGTTGAACTATGTTTTCTGTTTAACCAATTGAGAAGAACCAGCAGCAGCAGCAGGGCAATAACCACACTAACGGAACTGGCCATCCAGGGAACCAGGACAGCGGCCACACACAGGGGCCACCCTTGAAAAAAGTGAGAGTTGTCCCTCCTACCACTACCTCAGGTGGACTCATCATGACCTCCGACTATCAGGTACTACAAATGTTTCATACTGATCTGCTCTTCTGGGGTTTCTGTTGCAAAGTGTGGTCTAAAGTAGCCTTGGTGTACCTGGGAAGATATGTCAGCATGGAATGTTACAGGTATGGAAGATCACAGACATGGAAAGTAGGAAGGGATCAGACTTCTGAATAGACTTGGAGTAGAAAGTTCAAGGTCAGCAATCCAGTAACTTGAGACCTCTGTGCACTTTACAGAGCATCTGTGGTGGCTGGGAGACAATGCAGCCAGTAAAGCATTCCCACCCCAGCACCCATCTGTTCCCTTTTGTTCCATCATTTCAAAGGCAAAGGCAGTGAGCTCTGGGTTCAAATGAGACCTTGCTTCAGTATAAAGTGCAAAGCAATCAGTATCAACCTCTGGCCTACAGACACACACACACAGACAGACAGACACACACACACACACACACACACACACACACAAAATACTTGGCTTCCTTTTTTTTTTTTTTTTTTTGCCTGTAAAATGAAATTGGAAAATCCTCTTAGACATGGTGTGTCTAGCATTTAGCAAGTCATCTGAATTCGAGTGGCTGCTTATCACTCACTTCTTTTAGCCTTGAATAAGAAGAGATCTAGATAAATGTGAGAAGGAAGGTAAGATGAATATTCCCTCTAGACAGCATCCTCATTTGCAGAGTAGGAGCAATGCTTAGAACGTGAAGCTTGGGAAGATTGAAATGGCCGTGCGTGCCGAACATGATAACCTGCCTATAGTAGAAGGAAGCACGGTATAGACAGTGCTGGTATTTTTATTCTGTTATTATCATCAACAATCTTAGTGTCATTCACAGAGTAGTAAGTGTCCTTACATGGTTGGGTACAGCTCATTAAATACTTAACTGTGTTTTGGCTTTTGTACTTTATGTGTTTATATACTTGGGTACACGTGTGAATGTGAGGGCATGGGTATGCATGTGTGTGGATGTGTGAAGGCCCTAAATTGACATCAGGTGTCTTCCTTGAATTCTTTCTTTCTTTCCTTTATTTACTGAGGCAGTGTCTCACACTGAACTAGGAGCTTACAGATGTTGGCTAGTCTAGCTAGCTGCTTCTCCTGGAGTTCTGTTTCTGCATCCCAAGTGCTGGAATTACAGATAGCCGCCATGACTAATGGCTTTTACATGGGTTCTGGATATCCAGACTAAGGTCCTAATGCCCATGTATCAAAATATGATAAAATCTCCCCAGCATGTAAATTGGTGTCTTTTATGTCCTATATTTGACTTTCCTTCCTAAAGAGAAGCTAATAATGGAAGCCTTGGGGTTTTATTTGCTTTTGTTCTGTTTCGTTTCGTATAGGCCAGTTGTAAGATTTTTGTTGTTATTTGTTTTTATTATTTTAATTCTAAAGCTAGTACTTTGCAGGAACTTTTACATCTTTGCTTCCTTGGAACAACATTTCAATCCCCTGTTGGCCATGCTGACATGGGGCCACGCTACTTTGAAAAGTTCCTGAATCATGTTTTTCCCTTGTCTTCTTTCCAGCGTTCCAATCCACATGCTGCTTATCCCAACCCTGGACCAAGCACATCACAGCCCCAGAGCAGCATGGGATACTCAGCTACCTCCCAGCAGCCTCCACAGTACTCACATCAGACACATCGGTACTGAGCCGTGCTGGAGTCTGTCAGTGCACTGTTGCTCATGCTGCAGGGCTGGCTGCAGCACTCTGCGGGAACCTGGTGTGGGCCATGAGAATGTACTGTACAACCACATCTTCACAATGTCCAGTAGCCAAGTTCCACCGGTTGTCACAGGTTGGGGTGGTAGCTTCCAGGTTGTACCTAAGGTTGGAGTTAGACTTGAAAAGAAAAGTGCTAGCACAGTTGTGTCGTGGGTTTGCTACTTCCATAGTTTACTTGACAGGGTTCAGACTGACCAAGCATAGTTTTCAGTGACAGTCTGTAGCAGTTGAAGCTGTGAAATGTGCTAGGGCAAGCATTTGTCCTTGTGTGTGGTGACTTTCAGTGTAACAGCGTTATCTGACCAATAGTTCACAGAGACGTAAGGTTTAACTGGTACTTGAAACACAGATTATGTTAACAAAATAACTGAGACTTAAAAGATTATTTTGGTACACCTTTCTTTTTAGTGTCTTATCAGTGGGTTGATTCATCTTCTACAGAAATCAGTGTTTTATGACCAAGAATATTGCTTGGATTGTTTTGAAAGTACAAAAGAATGACATAGTTTCTACTGACAGGTTTCAGAACTCCCAAAGATTAATTTCCAACATAGAGGTTTGTTTTTATTTTCAACCTATGACTTGACTGGTCTTAAAGCTGCTATTTGATAGTAATTAAATATGTTGTCATTGATATAAACCTGTTTGGTTCAGCAAACAAACAAATGATTGTCACAGACAGTGTTTTATTTTTCTCGTTGGTGTTGTTGATTTGTGAGCATGCTTTCAGAGGAAAAAGCATGAGTGGTAGCCTCCTTAGAAAGGCGCGGCATCCAATCCACATTCTTTGTCCTGATTTTAAAGCTGGTTAGTGTAGTGCTATTAAAATTTTATTCAGTTGACTTTCTTTTTAAAAAGTTGTTCGCACATTTTTTTAGGGTGCCCTTACTTCAGCAAAGGAGAAGGAGTAGGAGAGCCTTAGAATTTTTGAGGAGAAAATAAAAAGCTATAACATACAACGTACTGTATCAAACTATTTTACATGAATGACACAAGTATTCTGAATAAAAAAATTGAACATTGTTAAAAAACAAGGTGTTATGTAATAAATTTATTTTTCATAAATCAATGTATGGAGTCAGCTATATTTTTCACATTCACAAAGGGCCTTTCGTGATTTAAAAATGTGCCTCTGTCATTTATTGGTGATGTCTGTCTTCCAGCTGTGCTGTGGACTAGTGAGACTTAGGCAAAGGTATGGATTCTGGGCGGCTGCTGAGGCCTGTAGTGCTGGGGAAATCCTGCTCCAGTCAGTTACCCTTTGTTCCTGCCCATTCCTGTAAAAACATTCTAGAACATTTCAGGAACTGAGGAATCACTACATTGGTAGGTCTGACCCTAACAGTAGGGTAATTTTTAGGAGTGACATTTGAGTTTTCTTACCCCAGGTCACTCCTACAATGCATGCCTTTGATTGCTCAGCTCCCCTCCCTAACCCTCCTGTGCCACTGTGAGTGCACAGTGGAGTTAAAGCCTCCTGTGGTTGTGGTTTGGCTCTGTCAGCCTTACCTCTCATCTTGCTTCTTATGTCCCTTCCGCTTGGTCTTCTAGTGTTTCTCTGTCATTTGCTAAGTGGCCTAGAAGCTCAGTGGCTGTGAGGGCTCTGTACATTCCCCTCGGGATCTAGTTCCAGAGATTGATTCACTAGAACTTGGGTGGATTGGAAATGTGGCTCCCTTTTATCAAACTCCTCTAGTTCTGAGACATCAGTCTGACAAATGTTTTAAGAAAGACCATTCTCAGTCTGAAGAGATGACTCAGCAGTTCAAAGCACTGGCTGTTCTTCTAGAGGACCCAGGTTCAGTGCCAAGCACCCATATGTCAGATCACAGCCATTTGTAACTGCAGTCCCAGATGCCCCTTTCTGGCCTATATGGGTACTGCACACATCTGATAAACAGTACACTGAGGCAAAGCACTGAGGAAAGAAAAGCTTAAAAAAAAGACTATTCCATGCTGGGCGGTGGTGGTGCACGCCTTTAATCCCAGCACTCGGGAGGCAGAGGCAGGCAGATCTCTGTGAGTTCGAGACCAGCCTGTTCTACAAGAGCTAGTTCCAGGACAGCTCCAAAGCTACACAGAGAAACCCTGTCTTAAAAAAAAATAACAAAATAAAACAAAGCCACTTAGGTCGACAGTGAGCAAGAGATTGAGCCACAGCAGCACTTAAGTGACTTGAGGGAGGGCCTTGCTGTACTGACAGCCCATCTCCTTTTCCTCTTTGGACTTCCAGAACCAAAACCCATTATAACAAGCTCCACACTGCTGTCAGAAATGCCTAGGAGCTATGTTCTTACATTTCCTGAATTTCACTGCCTCAGTGAGCCTGTCCAATCTTGTGTTAAAACGTGGTGTCTAACAGATTGACATACCTAGCCTGCTTGCTTCCGGAGCTTCCGTTTCCTTCATGTAATTGTGTCTCTTATGATCATACCTGCCAGCTCTCTCTATTCCATACCTCAGCTTTATTTTGCTGTATAGCATTTATCACATGATTGGCCAAGTCTGTTTCCCATAGAATGGAAGCTTCTTGAGAACAGGACCTGTCCCATCTGTATCCATATTGCTCCTGGATAATGTCATGTGGGCATGTGACTGTGTTAGGCTGGTGATCCCTACATTTCCAGTCCAAGCCCATCTGTCCTGACTGACCTGTTGCTGTTGGTTATATTGAGTATAGCTATCTCCAACCAGTGTCTACCCTCTGCCTCCTTCAGACTCAACTGTGTCCCAGGGTAGCTGCCTACCCCATCAGAGGGCCAGGCAAAATGCAGCGTTGTCCTTTCTCACATGCTCATATGTCTTTTTCAGATATGTGTCTTGTTGGCTCTCTTTAAAATGTAAATATGGTCTGTAGTTTAACTTTATGATAGATTTCAAGTTTGTATCTTCTCCAAGGCTTAGCCCTCTCCTGGGACACTGGGCAGCACAGTGGGAATGATCTAGAAACGCAGTGATTGTAGCTTGGCACAGTAAAAGTGGTAAAGGTAGAAGTGTGAACAAAGATTCCTCTAGACCTCAGATCGAATTCATGCTGATAAAGCTATCTATCCTGAGTAGTTACTGACCAGTCTAGCTTAGCAAGGACCACACTGAAGGTTTTCATGTCTCTTGTGACCATGTAGCTACTTGACAATTACTTACACATTACTTTCCTCATCTCCCACAGTCTTCTCAACACAGTGGACCACACGAACATTTTAATGCTGAGGTCATGCCTGTCCTCTGCTCACATCCCTCCAACACATGTCGGTAAAAGCAAAGACCTTGTTGTACCCTACAAGTACCTATCCTGGTGCCTTCTTGTGGAATCTGTCTTCTGACCCTCCAGTTCTTAGGGCTGGCAGGCATTGCCTTGTTGCATCTTCTCTACTGCCCTCAGTAAAAGTATTCCTTTCTGTTTTGATCACATGGGCACCGGTGCCCTGCCTCTGCACACCAGGATCCTCTTCCCTGTGCCTGCTTTGTATAGCAACAACAGGCACACCCTGTAGTTTTTTCTCCTCTGCAACAGAAGAGATTTCGGAGGATACTCTTAATGCTAGCAGCTAAAAGAAGATGCCAGAGTATAAGTGAAATGTCCCAAGAGTTGGAGTCCCATTTGATTTCTAGGTGGTACTGCCTTGGTGGTGGTCGGAACTTTGAAGATGTGGGGCCTATGTGGAGGGCATGGGTCACTGGGAGGCAAGCATTGAGGGTAGTTGGCTCTGTTTCAGGCCTGAGCTTTCAGCTGCTGACAGAATATAATGGGCCACCCCACACTCCCGAGGACACAGCCAGGAGCTTCTCCTACCATCATGCCTTCCCACAGATAGAATGCACCTTTAAACAGTTAACAGCTGAAGCTATTAAAAATAACTTTATTGACCATGGACATTTTAGTTTGTTTTCATAGAATGGGGATAGAATACTTTATCAAATACATAAGTAAGTCATGCCTCCATTTCCTGAGACACTCATCACTGGTACTACTTTTATGTCTCTGAGCTGTTTTTTTTTTCTTCTTCTTTTAATTCAGCTTAAACTGTTCAACTAAATTAAGGCCTAAATTCAGTGTCCCTGCCTCTTTGAACTCCACAAGTGGAGTTCTTGAAAATCATGGTGTTTAGCCAAATGTATTACTTCAGAATGAAATCCCTCATTCTCACTAGCCATGGAAAGCATAAAGGTGGTTGTGCATTTAGGGACTGAAGTATTGAATGTTTGGACTTTGCAACAGCAAAGTGAGGTTGTTTACAAAACTTAGATACTCCTTTAAGATTGCTGCACACAGACCACCCTCTTGTTTTCAGTTTTCTAAAAGGACTAAGTCTGTGTAGTGTGATAGAGGTGCCATTAAAGAAAAGGAATATAAAACAATTTCACTTACCATAGAACAAAAAGAATAGGAAATTTAAAGCCCAAGGCCTGCTATGAGGCCATATGAAATAAAAAAATGTGATCACTCTCAACACCTGTAATTGACAGGAGATTTGGATAATGAACATCAGCTGAAACAGGTGGAACACAGAAAAGATCACTCCGTGCCTCGAAGCGTGGTTTCCAGAACACAAGTGTGCTCATCCTGGCTCGCTTTGCTGAGTCACCATAAAAATTAATTTAGTCAATCGTACAAAGATTCTAATGGGTAGATGTTCTGTGAGAATCCAAATGGTATCCCTAGAAGCTGAGTGAAGATGAGAGTTCTGTGTATGTCTGAAGCATCAGAAATTAATATTTCAAGGCATAAACACCATGATCAGCAAACTTAGGGAAGCTCCATATTTGTAGAAAAGACTGAGGTTGTTTATTCCATTTCTTACATAGCTGCAGTTTATGAGCACAGCCCTGTGCATTGGACTGCACAGAACCAGCTTCCTGTAGAAGCTGCAGGAGACAGAAGACATGAAGCCATGTGGTACAAGTAACAATGCTGCACTGTCAAAAACTCGAGGCTGTCAGAAGTCAGTCTTAGGAAGGGTCATCAGAAGATGCCAAGAAAGTGGTGTCTGAGACTTGAACAAAATGTGAACCATGTAAGAAATGCCCAGAGTCTGTGCAATGGAAGCAGCACAGGTGTCAAGAGGCAGCTTGGATATACTGGCAGAAGAAGGGGAGCTTGTGTGCCGGAGGAGAATGGATCTCTGGATGTGGGCGGGAGCGGAGGGAAGAGGGGAGGCAGGATGAGCATCATCCTACATTGTGCACAACCTGACTATCTTGGGGGAAACCATCATTAAGAATATATGCTGGCCTGGCGGTGGTGGTGCACACCTTTAATCACAGCACTCGGGAGGCAGAGGCAGGTGGATCTCTGTGAGTTCGAGCCCAGCCTGGCCTACAGAGCTAGTTCCAGGACAGGCTCCAAAGCCACAGAGAAACCCTGTCTCGAAAAACAAAAACAAACAAAGAATATATGCTGGCAGGTTGGGGAGGTGGCCACACCAGTGACACAGGACATCTGACTCGGATGTAGGTGACAAGATGGTCGAAGCCAGGCATGATGGCACATGCCTTTAATCCCAGTACTTGGGAGGCAGAGGCAGGCAGATTTCTGTAAATTCAAGACTAGCAAGGTCTAAGAAGCAAATTCCAGAACTGCCAGGGCTGTTATGTAAAGAAACCCTGTCACAAAAACAAAACAAAGCAACAAAAATCTGTCCTCCCTGGCCACTGACATCTCTATATCATGTAGCTTTCTGACTCCTCCCCTTGCCATTTCAGCCACCTAGTGATGGTTCGTGAGAGAGTAAATGAGAAGAGCTGGTGAGGCACACCTGTGATCCCAGTACTTGAGACAGGCAGCACAGCAAGTTAGTCTGCTCTGCAGAGAAAGTTCCAGGCTAACCAGGACTATAGCAAGGCCCCGACTCTAACAGACACAAAGTCTGTAAGAATGCTCACTTTATGTTTTTAATCATTCGGTGGTCTTTCATCACACTGAAAATAAGGTCAGCATTACCTAATGCTTTCTAGAACAGCCCAGTTTCCTTCCTCCAGTCCAAGTACTTCAGACTCCTAGAAAATGTTGATCTAGCACATTCCTGTCTCCTGGCGCTCACTTGTGCAGCCTTCCTGGAGTTCCCGTGCCCTGATTTGGTCTGACTTTCTGTTCACTTAGTTTTGTGCTGTCACCTCCTTGATAGGGGTGTTCCCTCATAAGCATGTCCAGAATGTTTCTTGGGACAGGTTAAAATTGGCGTGGCCTTGAGCTCAGCAGTACCAGCAGCACTGGCCATGCCAGTGACGTAAAGAAGGCCCTGGCTGAGCTGTACAGAATCCTGAGAACTCGTGCATTTGGGGTCACTGGACACAGTTTCATAAACTAACTCTAATTGCTAACTAGGTGCTGTGCTGAGCAGTGCCCACACAATTCTCATAACTGTTATGATGAAAGCGTTTTTTGTAGATGATGAATATGGTCTTCAGAGAAGTTGTGTGTGCATAAATATGAATTTAGCCCCAATTTGAGCCTGCTCCAGCTGCCCAGCCCCAGAGAAAGTCATAAGCATGGGTGGTCATACTTGAGTAAGTGACCACTCAGTAGAGGGCAACATGTAGCCGGGGCACTAATTGCCGTATTGGTGAGCATGGGGGCCAATGAGGACTGTCTTACAAAGTTTGTTAGGAATGTTGACGTGTTATTGTCAGAGTACAAAATGCATTTGTATTTCGCTGGTTGCTATATATACCTGTCCAAAATACCATTTAACTCTATGGATTTAAAGATGTGCTAGTTGCATGCCTTTAATCCCAGCACTTGGGAAGCAGATCTCTGAGTTTGAGCCCAGCCTGGTCTACAAAGTGAGTTCCAGGGCATCCAGAGCTGTTATACAGAGAAACCCTGTCTTGAAAAACAAAAACAAAAACCAAACAAAAATGTGCTAGCTGAATAGGCTCTAAAATCAGTTTGATTAATGTTCAATAATTCTCCCAATCCAGTTTCTTCATTGGCACAAAATTTGCTAAAAGTAGACAAGCAGCTATTTTCTCTGGTTTCTAGTAACCTAGACTTTGGCTTTGCTCATTTTCTCTGGCTGTAACAGGCCACCTGACAGTAGGCACCTTGCACAGAAAAAGGTTTATGTTGATTTGCAGATAAGGAACTTGAGTATCCACTGATTTGCAATACCATTGATTGCTTTCTTAAACTGAACCACTTCGATGGATTCGAAAGGGTGAATAGGCAAGGCACGTACTACTTCAGGGTCTGTTACTCAGTGTACACGTTAATAATTTAGATCCTCTTGCTACATTGAACCTTTTGTTAAAATACTATTTATAATGCTTTGCATTTAAAGTCTGTCTAGTCTTGAGTTAGTATGGCTGTAGATTCCACACAATCAATGTTACTGCATCAGATTAATGGAACAAAGGAAAAAAGAAAAAAATTTCAAATGAAAATTCTTTTCATTTTCCTTCATGGGGGGAGGTCTTCAGAGGACAATTTGTGGGAGTCAGCTTTCTCTTTCACCCTTTATGTGGGTCCTGGGGATTGAACAGGTGTCTTGTTGGACTGACTGTGTATTTATTGTGTCTGGACTAAATGTGTACAGACTTGTCATTATTTTCTGAGAAACATAACCACTTCCATAATGTTTACATTGTATTTGGTATTTAAAGTCAACAGAGATGGTGTGGTGGGGCCACACAGGATCTGTGCAGACCACAGCCTTTCAGATAGGAACCATTTGCCACTTCAAGTCCATTTTAGAGTCTACCCCCCCCCCAAATAAAAAGAAAAGTGTCCAATTCCTCAGTGGCTCAAAGGAGGAATCCTCAGTTAATATCAGATTGCACTCAACCTGAATCACTTCCCATGGTTCACAGATGTCTTTGTTCTACCCCTAAGGAGTAGAGTGGAAGTAATGTGGTAAACTCGGAAGTGATGCCAGAAAACCTCCAGGGACCCATGAGAATATAACCGGGTCAAGGAGTTGGCGCGTTCATCTGCCCAGATGGGTCGAAAGATCCTTTCCATGTAGTAAAAATTCCCGGTCTCTTCCTTTAATTCAGAGGGCTTTATTTTCTGCTTTTATATTTCTTAAATATTTGTTGTAATGTGTTTGTCTGGAGACCAGCTGAGCGTATCCAATCCACTGCAAGGGGGAGTTACAGGTGATGGGGAGCCTCCCTCCCCATGTGTATTCTGGGAACCAAACTCAGGTCCTCTACAAGAGCAGCGTGTGTTCTTCAGCACTGAGCCGTCTCTCCAGCCCATGAAATTTTTATTTGACAGAAAAACAGCTGCTTTTCTGGGCTGCTGACCCCGCTGGTTATGAGGAACATGGGATTCTTGGCTCATGCAGTGGCGAGGGCCTGCAGCTTTATGCATACCCTGGCTTAAGAGGATTTCCTCCATTGCATTCCCATGGGTGAAGAACACCCCAGCTTTCCTCTCCAGTGGGGCCTCCAAGGACAGATGGCCCAGCACGGACAGGAACCAGAGCGTCATGGACTCCTCTGACCTGCCCTCCCACATCAGGCATTCATCTTCATAGGCAAGGACATTTACTGCATGTTGAGCCAAGGAGTTTTAAAAGATGAATCTCATAAATGAAACCTCCTTGGGACTCTTTTGCTTGCTTGCTTTCTGTTTCCAGAGGCAGATGCTTCTGGAACCAAGGTGTTTACAGCATCCTCTCTCCTTGGGCTGCCAAACCAGCTTGGAAAAGATACTTGCAGCCTTTCCGAGGATTTTAGACTGCAGTTTGACTAAGATGGCTCCCGGGCATAGCTCTTTGAGCTGGAAGAAAAAGCCCTGGGGAGCAAACTTGTATTTTTCTCACCCGCTGCAGTTTCTGCAGTTTAGCCCTGTTCTCAGATTTTTGCCTTGCTGAAGCGGGTGGGTGGAGAATGCAAGGTGCAGGGGCTGAGCTGCACTTGCGCAGGGGGAGTTTGTGTCTCTACAGAGCCCTGGATTTATCTGCATGGGTGAACAGACCTTTTAAGAGGGCCTGGGGTGACACCCATAGCATCCCCCACACTCTGGGACTTGCCTCAGCTTTACACACGTCTCCAGTGGCACCAGGCATGGCCCACAGGAAGGAAGGGGTAGCTTAATCATTAAACAAAGCCAGTGAAATAAATTGATCGAAGAAGATGATGTGTAAAGCTAGCGGTTTTAAAGAGGTGTTCCCCCAAAGGGTGAACTGAACTGAAGAGGAAAAATGACAGGCAGGAAGGAGAATATTAGAACCTTGTGATGATTTTAAATCTATTTTCATAGTTCTTTATTTTTTTTCTCTCCCTAGAGGAAATCTTGTGGCCATTTCAATTCTGACCTCAATTCAAAACATTGAGCATTTCTAGTAAGCACACTGAGCTGTCTGCCTTCATGGCACCCAAAGAGAAATAGGTAGGAAGATGACTTCCCCGTTCCTGTCCCTTCCCATAACTGTGTGCCACATCTGTAGATATAATATCCTCCTATATATCCATGGTGCTTGGTTTAAAAGCAAATTAAGCTGAAGGCCAAATTAATGTTTTATAACGAAAATCTTAACAAACTGAGCAATGCTGGAGGCTGTTGTTTTCCTCTCACTGTCTCCCCTGCTTATCTTGGGATAAATAAAGCTAATATTGTAGGCTGGAGAGCTGAGCAGACAGACCCTAAAATCTCAGGGGCATCGATATGGACCCACATCCTAGAAACTGGATGTTCAAGTTACATAAGCAAGAAAATGTTCTACCTTCCGAGGTGTTTCAACTGACTTCTGCCATTTTCAACAGAAAGCAGCAGGCAGACCGGGGCTGACGGGTTTTACTATGGGTACCTCTTTGGCTCACTCCCTACAAATGTGCTTTGTTCCTCCTTTAATGCAGGTTCAGTTGGTGAGTATTATATACCAGTTGAAAATTAAGTCATGCCCCTAAATGGACTTTCTGATGCTTAAAAATGTATCTTGGTGCTTTAGTTTTCATGGGCTTTGCTTCCTCTTTGGGCTTCTGCGTTTATTCTTTGCCTCTGAGAGTTTATGAAAGTCTCACTCAACATGGAAACAAAGGTGACATTTATTTCCTGGCGACGCATTACAGACTTACTCTCCAGTTCTGCGCCCTCTCAGCACTCATTTCTCAGCTCATTTGTTTATTTAGGAGCTGCACAATCCCAGCCTTGTCCCTCTGTTGGGAAAAGAGCCTACCGTGTTCACTTGGCACTGACCCACTTAGAAATGTCTTGTTTCAGTCCTGGCCGAAGTCTCAATGACACTCTTATTCTTAAACAGAAACCACTGTCTCCATCCACCTGGAAGCACTTGATTGAGTCACCAGCCCCAGGGACAGGAGGAAGCAGGAATCTAAAGGCTAATTACACAGCCAGGTGACCTTCATTGAGCAGTGGCTTGAGAGCAAAATGGTTTTAAATGCTCAAAAGATTTGGTGTTGAGCCAACCTTTTCCCTGCTCAGCTTTCCTGGGAAATGTGGAATGCAATGGTCAGGGTGTGTGGGATCTAAAGAGGAGGCAGTCTAGCAAATGCCAGCATTTACATCCCTGGCTCTCAGAGTTCAGAGGCAGAGACCAGGCCTCTAGAGTTCACAGAAGATTGCTTTCTGTCCTCAATGGCTTTGGTTCATTGTGAGTCAAGAACAGCCAATAAATAAGGTAAAAACAGCAGGTGTTTTAAAGAAAGCCTGAGTCTCTACCAAGAAGGGAGGCAGCCTTGATGGAATGCTGAACTGCCTTCCTGGTCAGCAGGGATGGGAAGCTATCTGGACTAAGGGGACATGGACACCCCCCACCCCAGAGCCAGCTGAGAGTCCAAAGGCAACCCAGGACTGAGAGATTTGTATCTAAGGGGACTGGCCTTGCCCCCAGTCTCCACTCTTGAGAAAGGAATATAAAGTAGCCTTGGGGGGATATCAGGGCTCTCTTAAAGCCCATGAAGAGTAAGCCATTTCCTCCTTGAAGTCTAACCAGAATCTGCTTCTGGCCCTGGGTGGAGTCATGACAGTTCATTGCCTCTCTTAAGAGTGAGCCCAGGGGCTGCAGAGATGGTTTAGTGGTTAAGAGGGCTTGCTCCTGCAAGAGGACCCAGGTTCAATTCCCAGCTCCCACATCAGGCAGCTCACAATCACCTGTAACTCAAGATTGAAGGAATCTGATATCCTCGTCTGGTCACTCCCACAGGTGCCCCCCATATACATAATTAAAAATAAATTTTTTGAAAAGGAGTTAACCCAACTGGGCCTGTCAGTCACTCTAGGAGTGAGCACTCTTCAGGAAGGCCAATTCACCTAAAGCCACTGTGTGCCAGACTCAGGCCACACACCAACCATCCTCTAAATACAGCTGTTTTCCCAAATGCAGTGATATTTTATGAGAGGCATAATTATTCTGCATGGTGTCTGTGAAGGCATGGTATGTCAGCTTGCAAAATTATATGTTTAAATATACCATTGTTTTTCTTAATTGGTTTTTGGAAGATCTTCACTTTTTAATGTATTGGGTGATTAAAACAAAAGAATGGTGCCTCAGAGAGGCAGCCTGACTGCCAAGCTGGCTGGAGGGATCTTCTCAAAGTAGGGGCGGTAAGTGCAGCCACATCTCCTACCTTTTGTTCAATGTACATAAGCCCTGGTGTATGACAGTTTGCCTTTCAGCTTTGAGAGTTCAAGATGTAGCACTGTAGGAAACGCAAGATGGGGCACAAGCCCACGGAAGCATAAACCTGTTGAGAATGTACTGCTGTTTCGCCTCCCTGTGGGTTGGGTGCCCTCCTTAGCACAGCTCTGCTCTTGGTGCTATGACTGGTGTTACGGTGAGCACCCTCTGGCGCAGTGACGGAGGCTGTGTGAAGAAAGTGGAAGCCATAGCCAGTGGCTCCACAATCTTCCCACTACACCTTCTTCTCGTGGCCCGTCAGAGACAGAGGGAGGCAAAGGTTCTGCAAAACCTGATGATCTTTTACTCAATCACGGGTCCTTTTCTAGCTAAATCTGATTTCTGAGCTGTTACCAAGAATCCAAGAGGATCCAGTGTGTTAAAGAAGGCTGCGCTTGGATTTCAGCTCACTCACTCGGTATTTCCTGACTGAGCACCTGGCTCAAGGGATGGTGAGCTGCTCCTGGGGCCATGCCCAACCCCTGCCTGCTTTCACAGGGCCCTGAGGATTTTACAAGTGAACATTTGCAATCACTTTGATGGTCGCTAACAGGGACCTTGAAGAGACAAGGGACAACTTTCAGGAGTCCACTCTCCTCCATGTGGGTTGGTCCTGGGTATTAAACTCAAGGTTGTCAGGCCTGGCAACGAGTGCCTCTACCCACTCAGCCATCTCACCAACCCAGGCTACTTCTGTAAGCTTCAAGTTCAATGTCTGTAAAATGGAGATGGTAGAGATGATTGTTCAAATAAAAGTTCTGTTCAGTGAATGATGAGAGTGGGTCTCTGTGCAGTGCCTGGCACATCTCTCTCTCTCTCTCTCTCTCTCTCTCTCTCTCTCTCTCTCTCTCTCTCTCTCTCTCTCTTTCTCTCTCCTGAGAGAAGGTTTCTCTATATAACAGTCCTGGCTGTCCTGGAACTTACTCTGTAGACAAGGCTGGCCTTGAACTCACAGAGATCTGCCTGCCTCTGCCTCCAGAGTGCTGGGATTAAAGGGGTGTGCCACCACCGCCTGACCCACTTCAGCATATATTTACCATGACATTTGTTGCTGTTTTTCTCCCAAAAGATTCAGAGACAGGTTTTCTCACAACCTATATCTCTTCACATCACATAGCCTTAGAAATAGGAACACCAAATTAATAGTTTCCAACAAGATAGCCAGTGCCATCAGATACCGTATGACCTCCCCTACCTTCTCCCTGGGAACGAGGGACATACTGAGAAATTGTCATTATTCCCATCACAGTTTTTAGAGTCTCATGTGACTTATTTGAAATATCATCTAAGTCTGTCAAAGTTTCGTGCTAACTTACACTGATCTATGACAGTGAAAATGGCCCTCATGCAAGTCTTTAGTCAGAGCAACCCTTCCCTGACCTTTGAGGCCAAGATAACTGGTTTCTGTCTGCCTTTGGGGACCATTATAACCACTGACAACACTATGCTCAAAAGAAAGGAAAACGGGTTTTTAATGTGGGTTTTGCAGATGATGTATCAAGGAGCGTTTCAGAGAATTCTCCACCCTGAATCCCAGCAACAGAGGTTCAAGTATGTTAGTCAACTCTACTGATGCCCAGATGCTGGACCAAGCATCACCAGCTGCCTTTTGAATATCTTTGCTGACATAGCTATCTGGCAGTAGATTTTTACATTCATGACATTTGCAAAGGATTTGAGTCTGAGGTCTAGGACCAGTTAGGTGGTGGCTTTCTCCTCATCATCCTTAAATGCTATGAAATTCCTTGCTTTCAACAGCCCATGGTCCCTTAGAGATGTGAGAAGGTCATTATGGAATGCTCTGCAATCAAACTCTTGGGCCTAGAATTGGTTGAACATCCTTTTTTTCTAGTCTTCTGTTGATGTGCCTGCCCCTCTTCTGTCAACCTTTGTACTTTCTTGTGTGTCTGTGAACCTACGCAGGACACATTAATAATATGGTAATGATGTTTTATTGTTCTTGTGGTTTTATTGTGAAGGCTTCTAATATTAAATCATCATCTTGAAAGGCAGGGACTGTATCGGGAATTAGGAAAGAGCACATCTTGAACATCTTTGAGAAAAGAAAAGCCAAATGTTTTAGGGTCATATCTGATGATTGTGACCATGTCTTGCTGGATAATTAATTTTCTCCTATGTAAGAAAAGATATCATATTGTATTTGGGGCCACAGACAGGTGAGGTTATATCCAAGCTGAAAGGCTTCTGCACAATAAGAGAATTAACCTAACAAAATTAGAAGGCAACTTTTGGGACGGTGGGAAACTTTCTGCCAATAGCTGATGAGGGGTGACCGCACAGAATGCACCAGGAATGAAAACTGCAAAACAAATATCCAGATCTAGCAAAGGACCAGAGAGGCCATTCTATGAAGAAGGTACCAACTGATACATGATAAAGTACTCCATGCCCCCGGTCATCAGGAAGCAGGAAGCATCACAGGTGTTTCAGCCACCTCAAACCTGGAGGAAGGTCTTTGTCTTCTCTTTTGTCCGAAGAGATGAGACAGATACAGTGTTTGGTCGATGCGTGATGAGGTTCAGGTTGTCAGAGGTCACTAGATGTCAATGGACAAAGCAGCCCAACTTTACAGGAAGAAATGTGTCATCTGCATTGGCTGGGTTCTGCAGAGAAAGGTCAGTGGTAAAACTGTATGTGGGTGTTTACCCAGAAAGGCAGTTATCACCAGACTAGATAGAGCTGGATGAAGGCTAAAAAAAAATCCTAGGATGGTGTGGTGGCTTGAAAGAAAATGGCCCCCCAAAGGAAGTGGCACTATTCGGAGGTGTGACCTTGTTGGAGGAAGTGTATCACTGTGGTGGTGAACTTTGAGGTCTTCTGTGCTCAAGCTATATACCAAGTAAGACAGTTCACTTCCTGTTGTCTGCAGATCAATATGTAGCTCCTTCTCCACTCTCAACTCCTTCTTCAGCACCATGTTTGCCTGCATGCCACCATGTCCTACCAAGATGGTAATGGACTAAACCTCTGAACTGTAAGTCACACCAATTAAATATTTTCTTTTATAAGAATTACTGTGGTTACTGTATCTCACAATGTCTCTTCACAGCAATAGAAGCCCTAGCTAAGACAGATGGAAAGCCAAATCTTATTTTTAAGATTTTGTTTTCTTTTGAGAGAGGATCTCACTGTGTAGCACCAGCTGGTCCATAATTTGTTATGTAGACCAGGCTGGCCCTGAATACACAGAGGCCTGCCTGCCTCTGCCTCTTGAGTGCTGTGATTAAAGACATGTGCCACCCTTCTTAGCTTACAGTTCCATGTGGTCAGGTATTGGGCCTGTATCTTGTGTGTGCATCACATATGTCCTGCAACCTTGGACTTACTGAAACTGGGAGCCAAATGCATCTCTGTTTGTTATGAGTTATTTGTCTTTGGTGTTCTTTCATGTCAACACAGAAGACACCGAAGAGGCCTCACCAGCGCCACTGTTACCTACTCTCATTTGCCTTTTTCTTTCCTGTATTGTTATAGGAGCCACCACCAGTAATATGGACATGGCTTCCTCTGAGCTCAGGATCCACACATTCTACTTGACTGCAACTCCTGGCTTCCTTTTATTCCATTGTCACTACCTTCCCATAGATTTTTTTTTATGAACTGTAAACTCAGACGTTTTCCCATGACACACCATTGTCTCCTTTGCCTCATGGTAATCTAGGGACTTAATTAGTCTTAGGTGTTTCTCTGAACGGTCAACGAGGTCACTCCTTAACACAGAAGAGAGAACAGCATCTCAGAGTGGCCCATGAAGCTGATTCTGATGACAATCTGTCTGATTATGCCTTAACTCCCTCTAGGTGGGGCAGAGGTCTCCTTGGGAGTAAGGAATTCATTTCTCATCTTGAGACCTTTTGAAACTCCCACACAGCTGACAGTTGGGGTATTGTCAGCTGCAGTGAGTGACTGACTAACAAGCCATTGTTGGTCCCCAACTGTACTATAAATATCTCACTGACTTGTATTTCTGTGTTCTTTTCCTGTTCTCTGTGTCCTACTTCTGCGTCTCTTGACAAGTTTTGGGGTAAACAGAGATTGAATGTACACCCTTCTTTTGTCTAGATCTTAAACAGAAAATCAACAAATGATTTGTGGTGGCAAAAACAAATCGTGTCCCAGGACAGGTTTGAGCTGCTTTTTAGACCAATTGCATCTGCATTCACTTTGTTTCAGTAGTTCGACACGTTATGGAAACCACACCAGCACCTGCTCTGAACAGTGTTCATTGTAGAGGCCCTAGCCCACTATGATGGGTTCTCCTTTCCCCCGTCTCTTCCTTGCCCCCAGCAAGCTGTGCAGGACTTTCATTCTTCATCAGCCTCCCTGCAAGCCATGCTGCAGGTCTTGCACTAGAGACAGCTAATAAATCTAACATAGTCACCAGGGCTTCCAAACTGCCGGGCTTTCTTGTGCTCATCCTTTGTCACTTGCAGGTGAGCAGTACATGTATGGAGTAAATTAACTGAAAAACAAACAACCATAGTAGAGGGAACTCAGGTACCATTGTGTCCCATTGAGAGTTATTTAAGGAGGAAACATTTGATGTGGGTGGCCTAAGCCACTGACCTGTATGATTGGCCCATTCTGGGCACACCACACACACACACACACACACACACACACACACACACACACACACACACACAATCAGATTCTCAAACAAGCATGGTTTTCATAGAAAGCATGGGGAACTTGTGAATTCCAACAGGTATATGTAGGTCTTTCTTATGCCTTTTTTTCTTGAAGATTTACTTTAATTTTATGTGTATGAATCTTTTGCCTGTGTATATATATATGTGTGTATCACATATGTGCCTGATATCCAGAGGCTAAAAGAGAGCATTGGATCCCCTGGAACTGGAGAAACCACCATGTGGTCACAGACGGCACAGCATATCTTACACACACACACACACACACACACACACACACACACACACACACACACACACCAACAGTCCACACTTAATTTGCAGCTACCAATAACTCTTTGATGCACAACATGACTCATAGATAGGACTGATGAAATTGATACCAACTATGTGCATGGTTCTCCCAAAGGGTGACATGCTTCCCAGGCTGAGGAGTGCTCTGACTAAGGGAGAGACTGTCCTCCACATCAGGGGCCTGAGACAAGCTGGGACAATAATGTTCTTCTTCTGGTCGAGACACCTTTGATGGGATATCATAATGTTCTGTCCCTCTTGACTCTGCCACATTTTTTCAGAAGCTAGGGTCATGTCAGAGGCTGCGTTCCTTGGGGTCCATATTCTCACAGGCCCTTGCATGTGTTTTGCCCTTATAAAACAACAGAGAGTCTCTGGCTCCATCTGTGTGCTGCACTTACCCCAGGAAATCCTTGCCTTTGCTTCTAGATTCATGCATGAAACTCAGCAAGGGCTCAGCTTTACGAGGGAGTGGACTTCTGGGGCAGTGAGAGTCCCAAACAGCTGTTGAGGGATTTATGAATTCTGATTACACGTTAGTTCCCACGAAGGGACCCAAAGACATTTAAGCTTGTCCCCTGCCTTCTTTCTGCTCCATCTAGGTTGTCACAAACATTGCTTCAACTGTCCTGGTTTCAGCCTGGAAAAGGCTATCTCTTTGAACTCCACGTTAATGGGATGCATTCCGGTCGATCAAATATATTTCTCTATATATCATGAATGTGTCATGAGACGAAGTTTCCACTAAGTGAAATAGTCTTACGATGACTTCTAATGCTGATTGCCACAGGCCTCTGTTTGTCTAACTGAATGTGGGAAGTAGTTCACTTATGTCAAGGTGGTGTACTGAAAAAGAGGGCCATGATCCCAATGGAAACTACAAATTATGGCTAAATTCCAGGGACTACATATGAGAGACACAGGAAGCAGATAGACATATATATTATGTATAATTTTATAAATGTAGAGCAGTGCTTACCTTGATTACTCAGCCGTAAGAGTTCAAATTGTTTTCTCTAAGATGGAAACCGAGGCCAGACATCAAGACAGACAAGGAAGGACAGCCTGACCTCCCAGACACAATAGCTCTTGAATCATGTGCTGGATTCTGACACAATGGATTCATCTTAGGTTTCCCCAGGTCAGAGAGGCAAGCAGATGTTCACAGCTGTTTCCAGGCATCTGCAGAGATAGGCTGGACCAAGGTTATGTGTCCCGCTGCCCAGATCCCGGCCGCTGGCCTGCTTTTGGTCCAGGCTAGCTTATACCCGAAATAATTACACAGAAACTGTATTCATTTAAACTCTGCATGGCCCATTAGTTCTAGCCTCTTCTTGGCTAACTCTCACACCTTGATTCAGCCCATTTCTAATAATCTGTATTCACCACGAGGATGTGGCTTACCGGCATGAGTCTAACCAGTGTCCATCTTGGGCCGGAGAAGCATGGCATCTAACACACTTCCCTTCCTCCCAGCATTCCATCCTGTCTACTCCGCCTACCTGATTTCTGCCCTATCAAAAGGCCAAGGCAGTTTTCTTTATTCAACCAATGAAAGCAATACAAATGAAGAAGCACCTCCTACACCAATAAACAATAAGCAATGATTATACTTAAAAAAAAACCAAAATATTTCCACCCAGGTATAACCACAAAACAACACACTAGACGTCCTCTCGTGTATATGCATATGCACACCTGTGCATTTGAAACAGGTGATTCCTATTACACTGCTTTTGTGGTTCATTCATGCCAAACATCTATCTGAATAAGTACTAAGAGTTCTGATCTACAGCGTTCTGCACAGTGGCTCTCCAGAGCTCAAGCACATAATCCTTAGGACGTGTGGGGTGTCCTTGCTGCTGTTAGAATTGCGGCAGGAGTGCCTGGTAAACTTACTCGGTGTTCCTGTGAACCACCTTTTGGAGAGAATTACATGAATGGTATGTATCTCTGTATGACTTCTGATACACATTGCCCATGCCCTCAAAAAACTATTAATCTATAATCTCTCTAATCTGAAAAAAGATGGGATGTTCTCCTTATACTCAAGTCAACACTCACTTGGGCGGTGTCTTTTTAAATTTTCTAAATGGATGTTTTTTTTTTTTTTAAAAAAAAAGATTTATTTATTTTTATGTGGGTGGGTGTTTTGCCCGTATGTGTGTCTATGCACCACATGTGTGCCTGGTACCTGAGGAGTCCAGAAGAAGGCATTAGATCCCCTGGAACTGGAGTAACAGTTGATTGTGAGCCATTGTGTGGCTTCTGGGAATCAAACCCTCGTCCTCTCCAAGAGCAGCCAGTGCTCTTAACTGCCAGGCCCTATATTTCTTATTTTATTAATTGATTTTTTTTTTGTTATTGCTCTGGGTCATTTTCCTGATAGGGTGTTTCTTATTGTATATTGAGTTGTTTAAACTTCCTCTCTGTGAAAAGCTCAGACATTAACCTGCACCCAGGGAGTATTCCTCAGGCTGTTAGAGAAATACCCAGTAAATGAGGTGATGGAGGCAGGGCTGATGACAGGGCCTTTAGAGAAGAGAGGTCATTCCTCAGACACAGAAGGGCTGCAGAGGCATTTGTCGTCCAGACAGAACTAGCTGAGAGGCTTGTCTTTGGGGAGCTGCCAACACAGTGCACGGCTGTAGCTGGATGGTAGATCCAGATGTCTCAGGGTGGGGAGGTGATGGTTCTGGACTTAGGGACCACCTGCATCTGCCTCACTCAACTTCAGGGATGGAGACTGTCAGGGTCTGCTGAGAGACTCAAGCACACTGTGTTGTATTTACTATAGTGCGATATATGAACCCAGCAGAGAATACAATTCACTGTGAAATCCAGTGGCATCAGTTCCGTTCTGCAACCATCTCCCCAGCCATCATTCAACACTTTCACTTCGTCTTCTTTCTGCTTTCTTCTTGGTGTTTCAAGACAAGGTCTCTCTGTGTAGCCCTGGCTGTCCTGGAACTTGCTCTGTAGACCAGGCTGGCTTCAAACTCACAGAGATCACCCACCTCTGCCTCTCCAGTGCTGGGATTAAAGGTGTGAGTCAGCACTATCTGGCTACTCTCACTTTTCTAAACAGAAACCCTGTACCCAGTATATGGTCACCACCATCCTTCGTTCTGCTCCTGTGAACCAGCCCGTAAGTGAAGTCATACACTTTTGTTACTGTGCATCTTGCTTTTTTCCAGTTAGGATGATTCCATCATTAGGGCTGGATAATACTCCATTATATGTGTGTGTATTTTTCATGTTCCGTCTCCACTCATCTGTTGAAGGAGTACTTTATAATTTGAGCAAGTAACACTGATTCACTGGCGCTTGATTGAAATGCATATTTTTATTTTTATTTTTTTTGAAATGCATATTTTTAATGAAACGTTCTGTGGTGGGCTTCACCCACTACAGGTGGTCTCCTTCTTGCTGCATTCTCTGTAGGCATGCCCTTAGCATACTTCTTAGTGTCCAGATAGCTTTAGAAAGAGAGCACAGTCAGATCGTATTGGGGCCCCGTCTACCTTGATCCCTTATCAAAGGCTATGTAACTGAATACAGGATGCTAGGAATTCAACCTATGCACTTTAGAAGAAAGCAAATCCACTCATAATAGTGGCTTTCTTGTTTTCTGAGTGAGGAATGTTTCTTATTAGGCTTTCTGCCTTCCATCATCCGTTTCCCTGATATTGTTTGCATTTCTCCCTCTGTCCACCAGAGGGCAATCGTCTAAAGTGCTCCTGTGAAATCTTTGAGCTCAGGAGGACTGTTTATGTAAACCTCAATCTTTACTATTTCGTTCTAATTAAAAAACACATTAGAAATAGCACCTGTGATGTTTATTGTCATGCTTATTATCCATTCCTATAAGAACGGGTCATTTTCTTTGCAGGCTCAAGATCCTAGGGAAATCATTTTCAGTATTGGATTCAAATGTTTTCATCCTGGAAAACACGCCTGTAAAATATCCACCAGCTAAGTCATGTGCTTCATGTAGTGCAGGATCTTCAATCTTAGCACTGCTGACATTTGAGTTCCCTTAAAAAGTGGCTTACCTAGAAATTGTAGAATAGATCCATCGAAAGTATGCTAGTCTAGACTCTGCTGAGACATCCTTTAAAGAGGAAAGGTTGTAGACCATTTGCTTCAATAATCAAGAGTAATTTCTGCATTTTGAGGGGTGAACGTGGTCAAACATGCCTTGTGGGCTCTCTGTGCTGAGTAGATCATGGATTCTTAGGCAAATCCGAGTACAGACAGCCTGGGGAACCGTCCAGTCCACCTTGGGAAGCCCCGTTCTTTCTGTAGCATATACTTGTGCTGCCAAAAGTGGAACCCTTAAAACCTAAGGGGACCAATGATTCCTTAAGTAAATCGGTGGCGTTGCTGCTGTTGTGTCCCGCCACCTGATGGAAGGCCTCGGTAATGGGCTAATAACAGACCTGGCAGATGAGTGCACCCCAGTAGCTAAACAGTGGTTTGGGTCACAGTTGCCTGTGAATGTGAGTTCAGAAAAGACATAAAGCCTTAACTTAGATTTTCTGTTGTGTTTTGGAATCATCACTGCCTTAATGTTCAAGCATCTATTAAGCCCTCCGGCTGAAGGAGAAATGCATGTCTGTCTGTTTGTGACTTTTTGTAAATATAAGTGCAGCGACCTATTGCTTTTAAGTTTCAGTTTTTGTGGCAATGTCTCTTAATAGTTACCAAAAAAAAATGGAGCATGTAATTGTCTTTCATGTGCAAGAACTGTCCTGACAAATCCTTCGTCACCTGAATTCTCCCACGGTTGTTTGTAAACACAGATTTTGTGATTAAAGAGAAACTAGAACTCTCAAAAAAGGGGGAGGGGCTTCCCTGTGCATTATGGGATGTTAAGAGACTTCCCTTCAATAATATATCTTTTTATCTTATCATACTTATATCCTCAAACTCATGATCCTCCTGCCTCCACCTCTTATGGAGTATTTTCTCTGAACTTGCCAAATGCAAATGGAATAGACATTGTTGATGTATTTATTGCCTGTATATAGTGTATATAGTTATTGTACTTATTGTGTATAGTTTTTCTTATATTAGTTATAGCTGCCTTTTTAAATTTTAGATAAAAAGGGGAAATGGAGTGGCATTTCATTTGTATTTTAATAAATAAAGCTTGCCAGAAGATCAGAGAGTAAAACAGCCCCACTGGTCAATCTTATAGACCAGGCAGTGGTAACATACACCTTAATCCCAGCCCTAGAGAGGATTATCAAATGGGGGGAGATAGCTCTCAGACACAGTCTTATTCTGAGATTCTTGGATACAGGATTGCCATTTCAGACTGAGGCCAAATAGCCAGTGGCTGGCTGCTTTGCTTTTCTGGTCTTCAGGTTGAACCCCAATTTCTGTCTCTGAGTTTTTATTAATTGTGCTTCATCCCTTTTCTTGAGAGCCCCATTAAATGCCAGCAACGTACTCTTTCCCCCTGTCACAGCAGCAAAAATGTCTCCAGACAGTATCAGATATCCAGTGGCAGACAACATCTCCCTCCTCCCTGACTGAGGACTTCCGAGCTGATCAAACTAGTCACTGGGCTGTCCTCCAGGAGAGCCACGATCCTAGTCCCACCCCGTTCTCCTGGGCCGAATGGCTTCCCTCTAGTCCTTCCTACTGGTCTGCACTGTCCAGTCCCCTTTCAACTCACGTGGGTGACTTATGGAAGTAAAAGTTTATGGGTGCTTACAGTGAGCCCATAACTGCCATGGTGGGGAGCATGGTAGCACACAGGCAGACATGGTGCTGGGGCAGTAGCTAGGAGCTTACCTCTGAGCCACAAACACAAGACAGAGAGAGCTAACTGGGAGCGGTGGGGGCTTTTGAATCCCCAAAGCCCATCTCCAGTGACACACCTCCTCCAATAAGACCACACCTCCCAAATCCTTCTCAAACAGTTCTACCAACTGGGGACCAAGTATTCAAATATACGAGCCTATGGGCCATTCTCCTTCAGACTCCCACAGCTGCCCTTCCTGAGTGACTTCGCATGTCATTACCGCGTGATAGAAGAAAGCACAGCAAACATTGCTGGTTAGTCATAGTGGACTCTGATGTATGCATGGGGAACATGGACTTCAGAAACCCTTGGCAAGGTGACAGGTGGTCCTGAGCCACCATTAACCCACAGTGTCATATCTCTACATCGTAAGTACATCTCCCCTAGTTGGCTGCTTTGTACATTTCCCTAACTCACTGGCAGAGTCCACCAGACAGAGGCACTTTCTAGCAAGCCTGAAACTAGCCTCCATGGTTCATTCAGCATCTTCTCTCCTCTTAGCTGGGTTGTACATCTTCTAAAAAACATTAGTGAGTGGGGTAGTCATTGTGTTTGCTCCACACAGAAATCTTTACCTGCACAGATGCCGCAGAGGGTTCTTGCTCAGGAGGTGGTACAAGTGCCTCATTTAAAACCCTATGCCTATGATTTCATCTTTTCCTTATTTGAGATACAGGGTGCATATGATGCGCCAAGGAAAGATGAGTGCCGTTCAGAATTGACGATAGGCCAGAAATCAGAAGAAACCCAATGTGGTTTCCATGGAAACAGGAGCGCTGAGCATCAGAGGTGGCCACTCTGAGGCCAGCAAGATGCATCTGTGTGGTAGAACCTAAAAGGAGATAGAAATAGCTTACAGGCCTCCAGTTTCCATGTGTATAGGGACACACTCCAACTCCACACCTAGCAGGGCGACTGTGGCATGTCTGTGAGAACCAGCCTGTGTGGACAGCACATAAGATAGATGAGTCCATTATCGTAGCGCTTGCCTTTTTTCTCCTTCCTTGAGTAAACTACATTTGGGGCCACAGGCATTACAAGGAGACTCTCGCTCCCAGTACGGGCTCTCTCCAGCTCTGTGGCTTGAACCAAAATGAGGGGAGCTGACAGTTGATGACAACTGGCTTCCCCTCCCCCAGATCCCACCAACACCAGCACCTCAGAGGAATGGAAAGAGCTGGGCAAGCCACCCAAGGCAAGGTCCCCGTTAATGCTTGCCAGGGACCCTTCAGCGCAGGATGACCTCAGTTACCCTTTGCAGGAATTCCCATCCCCTGGCTTTTAACTGACTTGCCTTTTTATGGTCAATCACTTAAGGCTGAGAAGCTTTATTTTTACTGTACTGTTTGAACTAGTTCATCAGTTTATACAGAAACTGTTGCTTATTTTGCCTGCCATCTTTAAATTCTTTACAGTTTTCTAGTTCTGTAAAGCTTCTGGTCATTGTTTCATAACTGCATTCATTTGAACTGCTTAAACTTCCCTCCTGCTGTTGCTCAAAAATATAAATTCTCTTCTATTTAAAAAAATTAAGTTAAAAATTATGTGGAGGGTAGAGAGGTGGCTCAGCAGTTAAGCGTGTACTACTCTTCCAGAGGACCCCAGTTCAGTTCTCAGAGCCCAGGTCAGGCAGCTCCTAACTCCCTGCAATTCAGCTCCATGAGATCCCACACCCTCTCTGGCCTCTTGGCCACTGTACTCATGGGGACATGCCCATGAATATGAACACACACACACACACACACACACACACACACACACACACACACACACACACTTTAAAAAATATTTATACTTAATCTCTGTGTGTATGTATGTGTGTGCATGTGTGTGTATGGGAATGTGTCTGTATGTGTGTGTTTATGTGAACACGTGAGTCTGTGTGTGAACGTGTGGTAGTCAGGAACCAAGTCTTGCCTTCCAACCTGCATGTTGCAGCAGGATCTCTATTGTCTCAGCTGTTTGGTATCATATTCCAGGCTAGCTGGTCTTTGAGCTTTTGGCCCACTCCTCTGTCTCCCATCCTCCTGCAGTAGTGCTGGGATCACAGATGGAGACTGATGCATCCAGCTTTTAAAGTGTGTTCCAGGGACCAAGCTCAGATCATCAGGCATGTGCAGCAAGCTTTACCATCTTCCTGGCTCTCTTGGAAATTTTTATCTTTACTGTCATCCTTTCCTTCTTTTCATTCCTTTTAGTGTGACCTACAAATTGCTTCAGTTTCTCAAAGCTTATGCCCTTTAATTATCCACTTTAAAATTTTCCCTATCTAGCTCATTTTCATCTCAGGTTTTTTAATTTTTTTAATTTTTGTTTTTTTTTGAGACAGGGTTTCTTTGTGTAACACTCCTAGCTGTCCTGGAACCAGCTCTGTAGACCACACTGTCTGGCCTCAAACTCACAGAGATCCGCCTGCCTCTGCCTGCCTTGTACTGGGATTAAAGGCCTGTGCCATCACTGCCTGGCTAACATATCAAGTTTTTAAATTTCATTCTTAATTTCTCTCTCTCACTCTCTCTACCCTTCCCCCCCTTTCTCTCTCCCTCCCTCCCACTCTCATTGCTGTTCCATTTACTTCTTACCTGTGGGGAAGAGCTGCTTTATTTTCTAGCTCTGGCTTGTATGTGATGGGCATGATGGGCTGGATGTATTTGTGTGGAAGGAGCTGTGGAGACGGTGCAAGCTGGGAGAGAGGCGCTGGAAGGAATGTCATCTTGGGCTGCATCTAACCGCCTGAAGAAAGCATCTTCTACCCTTCAGAGTTAACTTGGCCACAGTCTCCACCCACTCTGCCTGAAGCACCTGCACTTGTATTCCTTCTCAAGCGGAGTGCACAGCGTGTGTATCTTGATTGTCAGCTTGAGAGGACGCAGAATCAGCTTTGGGACGAGCCGTGAGGTGTGCTGTGGGGACATTTCCAGAGATTTAACTGATGTGGGAAGACTCACCCTGATGTGGATGGCTCCATCCCATGAACTGGGGTTCGGGACTGAATGGAAAGGAAAGGGAACAGAGTGCGTTCTTCGTATAGATTGTGAGTAAAATGTATCTCTCCTTCTGCATTGGTTAGAGCCACTGTCACCACCATGCCTTCCCTGCCGTGATAGATTTTATGCCCCCAAACTATGAGTCTAAATAAATCTTTCTTTCTGGTATTTTGTCATAGCAATGAGAAAAATAACTAATACATTAGCTTTCTGCTGCTGTTGCAAATGCCTGAGATAACCAACTTCCAGAGAGAGAAGGAGTGTTTGGGATCACAGTTTGTTTGGGAGTTCTCAGTCTGTGGTCATTTGGCTCCATTGCTTTGGAGTCCTGGGGGCATCCCTGTGTCCTTGTGTATCAAGGTCTTTCCTATGTAGCTCCAGGAGAGAAAGGTTTTAGTCATTTTATGTCACCTGGCTTCTTCCACTTCCATCTTGATACTGCTTTCTCCAGCCCATGCTCCCTCCTGTGAGGGAAAATCCCTCATGGCCAGGATGCCAAAGACAGAACAAATGGACTGAGGCTGCATTATCCCATTTTAGGGTGCACTCACACTTAAAGTGCCCAGCACCTCCTTACAAGTCCGTGGAGACCAAGTGTTTAACAGGAGGGCCCCTGGCAGACACTCCCATCCACACTCTACTCCCAGGACAAGTAGCACATTGATGCGTTCGTGGACTGTGCATCTCTTAAGTACCATCTGCTTCCAAGGGTCACCTGCTGTGGTGACATGATGCCTACCTGTTCAGCAGACAAAAGCAAGCTGGTGGTGGTCATAGAGACCACAAAGGAAGCTTAACAAAGGCTGAAGGTGTGGGTTCAGTGAAGCAGAAGAGGAGGCTGGGAACTTAGCTAGAAGGTACAAGCCCTGGACCTTTCTTGTTTCTTAAGAAAAGATTGCATCTCTTTTGGTCAGATGGGTAGATTGAGGAGCAGTGAGCCTCCAGAACTTTCCCAAGAGCTTTGAATACCCTGATGCACCATTAAATCTCCTCCATTCATGTTTGTTTTCTGTGTATGTCTATGTGTGTCCGTGTACATGTGAGTGTCTGTCTTTATATGTGTATGTCTGTATATGTGTAGGTCTCTTTCTCTCCTCTCTGTGTCTTTGTATGTACCTGTGGCTGTATGTGTGTGCGCGTGCACACACATGCCTGTGTCTTGCGTACACATGTGTTCTTGTTCTGAGTTTTGTTTTTGTTTTGACTATTGGGGTTTCCAGAAAGAAACTGATTGGAGAATTCAGCTCAGAAAGCAGACTGGTGTTGATGTGCCCCTTAAATGATAACCACGTCCTCTCATGAGACATTGATAAATCAAAGTTGCATGCAAATAAGCAAGAGAAATGGTCTTAGCCTCCTGTAGCCAGTGGGCCTTGGGCAGGTTGTTTAGGGGGAGGACCAGGGGCATGCTCTACTGGCTTCTCCTATGGGGAAGGACAGGAAATCTGCCTGGGCAGGAAACGGTATAAAAACTCAAGCCATTCCTCTCTGAGGTGGTAGCAGAATCATCCTGGAAGTGAATACCAGTGTCTCCACTAGTCAACAAACTCCTTGGAACAGTGGGCATACCTGTTTGTCCTGTAGCTCGCCTCCCATGCAGGTCATCCCAGCTCTCTTGCATGTACTGATGTCTCCTGTTGATCAGCAAACAGCTACAGAGTGTCTCCAGATCCCTGGTCCCCAACAGAATGGCTACCCAGTTACCTCCGTGGGTGAACTCATCAGAGTGAGAGCTGATTGGTCCCTGGAATCTCGAAGTGTCTTCTTTGGTAAAGCTGAGACTAGCTGCCCAGCTATGTCTATTGAAAATGGGAGTGAAAAGTGACATGTTTGGTGTCCCCATTGGCAAAACATGGCACCTGAAATAATAGCAGGTAAATGGATGGGGCTGGAGTGTGTGTGTGTTTGGGGGCGGGGACTTGTCAGGGAGGGCCCAGGAGGAGAGGAGGCAGATCCGTGGGGGTCAAAATGGGAATCACCCAGCACATACAGGTTTGGGGAGGGGCAACAAACAACAGAGGCTGACCCAACCCTTCTCAGGGTTTACAATGAAACTGGAGCCCTTGTACCAGACCTAGTGCTCAGTGCTCCTGGCCTGGCTTGAGGAGGAATCTGAGGCTTATTCTTCCTAGAGGACCTTATGGGAGGAGGGAAGAGGAAAGATGCAGTGGACTGCGATGGTTAGGATTCTCTCTTCTTTGCAAGGCCAGTAAGGACGTCTGTCTTTTGCAGGATCTTCTGATGAAGTCCAGGGAGAAACAAATTGGGACTAACCTTTGCCGTCTCATTGGCACAGACTAAACCTGAACCCTTCTCCCGGATTCTTTGGAAAGTTGGGTGCCTTGAGGTGTTCCCACGGCAGCTCCGTCCTCTGAGGAGCATCATGCTTCCAACTGGTGTCATTGTTGTCCTTTTTTTTTTTTTCAGTCAAATCTTATATAGATACTCAGCAACTTCAATGAATTCAGCTGCTAAGTATTCAAAGAAAGTCAAGATTAAGAACAATGTAAACACAGCAAGTGCCAGGCATTCCCCCACAGTGAGCATCTGCTGGCAACAGAGTCTTGCAGCAGTCTCTCCCGAGCCGCCACACTGTGAGCATCCCGCACACTACTGTTTAAAGCCACAATATGTCTTTCTGGGAGGACCTGACCTCAAAACACAAGCCAAGTCGAGTGTTTCCGTGGGTGCCCTGCCACACACTGCCACCTGTCCTCATACGGAGGGAAGCTGGCTGTGTGATATTTACAGGTGCGCTGCTTTTCAGCTCGACTTCCTACCTCCCCAAGGAATTCCCCTGTCCCTCAAGGACGACTTTGGTTATACTTGATTTTCTCCTAAATGTTTGATGTGGGAATCCAGTCACTATCTGAAATGTGGGGTTGGCTTGCTGCTAAGCTGTATGCTCCTTGATGAGCAGACCATGGTGACTTCATGTTTCTATTGCTGGCACATGCTTAGCACACTGCATTTGTGGGGCCAGGAAAGCACGGAGAAGCCAGAGGACAAATGAGTTTAGCCTCTGGACGGGCCTCAATCACCATCCTCGGGGATGATCTGAATGTACCTCAGAGCCTAGTCAAAGTGACACGCTCCCCTCTTCCATTTACTTCTAATACTTCTTTGGAGAGGCCATCCAACCGTCTGCAGCTGCTGTCAAAACACAAACACTGGACATTCACATGACCTGCACCAGGCTAAGAACTCGGACGTCTCATGAGAACCACCATCCAACACATACTAAATGCTCAGTAAACACAGCGAGGGGTAAGTGAATTTGTGAATAGATGCACTATGTCCATTTAGTAGAATAACAGTATAGGCTCTCCCTGAGGGCCCGTGTCTACCAAGCCATGGATTCTTGGCTTGTGCCAGGCATAAGCCCTATCCTCTGGAGAGGGCCTTACATTCAATCAGAAAGTGATGAATTGTTCTCATAACATTCATGAGGTCACTGCATGATGGGTATATCTTTCTGGACCGGTTGTTATTGTAACCTGCAGGGCTCACACCTAGGTAAGATTTCTTTTTTTTTCCCCTGGCAGTGTACATCGATCTTTCCAGCACTATGAAAGAAGCTAGCCAGGAGGGACAACATCCCTGGTTGGTACCAGCTTGATTTCTCAGAATTTCATGACTCAAGTGTGCAGTGTCTTCAGCAATAGGGCTTACCTTCTAGTTCTGGAGGGTAACTAAGAGAAAAACTAAGAAAAACCTGTAATGTTTAGGGGTCTCTGAGACCCCACCAACCAACAAATCCAAAAGAGGTAACCCATACCTAGCATTAGGCCTTTTATTTGATAGCCCGTGGTATTGTTCCCTCATCCCCATTACAGGTTAATTCCACTTAAACTGTGTAATGTATTTTAAGATGCTTCTGCAGTAGTAGCTCTCCATATGGGATTGTGATTTGTAGGCTGGCTTTCTTTGCTTTATGTTTAAAAACCACCTGTGAGTGAGTACATGTGATAATTGTCTTTCTGTGTCTGGGTTACCTCATTCAAAATGTTTTCTAGCTCCATCCATTTTCCTGCAAAATTCAAGATATGGTTATTATTTTTTTTTCTGCTGTGTAAATGTACCACATTTTCCTTATCCATTCTTCGGTCGAGGGGCATTTAGATTGTTTCCAGGTTCTGGCTATGACAAACAAAGCTGCTATGAACATAGTTGAGCACATGTCCTTGTGGCATGATTGAGCATCCTTTGGATATATACCCAAAAGTGGTATTACTGGGTCTTGAGGAAGGTTGTTTCCTAATTCTTCTACGTGTTGATATCAAGTTATGCCAGCACCATTTGTTAAATATGCTTTCTTTTTTCCATTTGATATTTTTTGCTTCTTTGTCAAAAATCAGGTGTTCAAAGATGTGTGGATTGATATTCAGGTCTTCTATTCAGTTCCATTGGTCCTCCTGTCTGGTCTTATGCCAATACCAGGCTATTTTCAGTACTGTAGCTCTGTAGTAGAGTTTGAAGTCAGGGATTGTGATGCCTCCAGAAGTTCTTTTATTGCATAGGATTGTTTTGGCTATCCAGGGTTTTTTTGCTTTTTCAAATGAAGTTGAGTACCGTTCTTTTGAGGTTTTTGAAGAAATTTTCTGGGATTTTGCTGGGCATTGTGTTGAATCTGTAGATTGCTTTTGGTAAGATTGCCATTTTTACTATATTAATTCTGCCTACCCAAGAGCATGGGAGGTCTTTCCACTTTCTGGTGTCTTCTTCAGTTTCTTTCTTCAAAGATTTAAAGTACTTGTCATACAAGTCTTCCACTTGTTTGGTTAGAGTTACTCCGAGATATTTTATGCTATTTGTGGCTATTGTGAAGGGTATTGATTCTCTGATTTTTCCCCAGCCCTTTTATCATCTGTGTAGAGGAGGGCTACTGATTTTTTGAGTTAATCTTGTATCCTGCTACCTTGCTAAATGTGTTTATGAGTTGTAGAAGTTCCTTGGTAGAATTTTTGGGATCACTTATGTAAACTATCCTATCATCAGCAAACAGTGAGAGTTTGACTTCTTCTTTTCCAATTTGTATCCCCTTGATCTCCTTTTGGTGTCTTATTGCTCTAGCTAGGACCTCAAGAACAATATTGAATACATATGGAGAGAGTGGACAACCTTGTCTTGTTCCTGATTTCAGTGGAATCGCTGGGAGTTTCTCTCCATTTAGTTTGATGTTGGCTGTTGGCTTGCTGTATATTGTCTTAGTTATGTTTAGGTATGTTCCTTGTATCCCTGCTCTCTCCAAGACCTTTATCATGAAGGGATGTTGTATTTTGTCAAAAGCTTTTTCAGCATCTAATGAGATGATCATGTGGTTTTTATTTTTCGGTTTGTTTATATGGTGGATTATGTTGACAGATTTTTGTATGTTGAACCATCCCTGCATCTCTGGGATGAAGCTGACTTGATCATGGTGGATGATGATTCTGATATGTTCTTGGATTCAATTTGCCAGTATTTTATTTAGTACTTTTGCATCAATGTTCCTGGGTGAGATTGGTCTGTAATTCTCTTTCTTAGTAATGTCTTTCTGTGATTTGGGTATCAGGGTAATTGTAGTCTCATAAAAAGAGTTTGGCAATGTTCCCTCTCTTTCTATTGTGTGGAATAATTTGAGGAGTATTGGTATTAGTTCCTCTTTAAAGTCTTTTAGAATTCTGAGCTGAAACCATCTAGTCCTGGGCTCTTTTTGGTTGGGAGACTTTTGATGACTGTTTCTGTTCTGTTTAATATGCTTGTCTGGTCTTGATTAATTTTGGTAAGTGATATTTATCCAGAAAGTTTTCCATTTTCTTTAAGTTTTCCAATTTTGTGGAGTACAGGTTTTTGAAATATGACCTGATGATTCTCTGTATTTCCTTCGTGTCTATTGTTATGTCCCCCTTTTCATTTCTGATTTTGTTAATTTGGATATTCTCTCTCTGCCTTTTGGTTAGTTTGGATTAAGGTTTGTCTATTTTGTTGATTTTCTCAAAGAACCAACTCTTTGTCTCATTGATTCTTTGTATTGTTTTCTTTGTTTCTATTTTGTTCATTTTAGCTCTCACTTTGATTATTTCCTGCCGTCTAGTTCTCTTAGGTGAGTTTGCTTCTTTTCGCTCTAAAGTTTTCAAATGTTCTGTTAATTCGCTAGTGTGGGATTTTTCCACCTTCTTTATGTAGGCATTTAGTGCTATGAACTTGCCTCTTAACACTGCTTTCATTGTGTCCCATAAATTTGGGTATGTTGTGTGGTCATTTTCATTGATGTTTAGGAAGTCTTTAATTTCTCCCTTTATTTCTTCTTTGACCCATTGATGATTTAGGTGAGCATTGTTTAATTTCCATGTGTTTGTGGGTTTTCTGGAATTAGTATTGCTGTTGACTTCTAGCTTTAAAGCATGGTAATCTGATAAGGTACATTGGGTTATTCCAAATTTTTTGTATTTGTTGAGGTTTGTTTGTTACTGATTATGTGGTCAATTTTTGAGAAGGTTCCATGAGGTGCTGAGAAGAAGGTATATTCTGTTTGGATGGAATATTCTATAGATGTCTGTTAAGTCCATTTGAGTCATAACATTTGTTAGTTCTCTTATTTCTCTGTTCATTTTTTGTCTCATTGACCTGTCCAGTGGTGAGAGAGGAGTGTTGAAGTCTCCTGCTATTAGTGTGTGGGGTTTAATGTATGATTTAAGCTTTAGAAGTGTTTCTTTGACATATGAGGGTGCCCTTGTATTTGGGGCATAGATGTTCAGTATTGGGATTTATTCTTGATGGATTTTTCCTGTGACTAATATGAAATGACCTTTGTCTCTTTTGACTGATTTTAGCTTGAAGTCTATTTTGTTAGATATTAGGATAGCTACACTTGCTTGTTTCTTAGATCCGTTTGATTGGTATATATTTTTCCTCAGCTCTTTACTCTGAGACGATGTCTGTCTTTGAGGTTGAGATGTGTTTCTTGTATGCGGAAGAGGGATAGATTCTGTTTTTGTATCCATTCTGTTAGCCTGTGCTTTTTATGGATGAGTTGAGTCCATTTACATTAAGGGATATTAATGACCAGTGATTGCTATCTCCTGTTAATTTAGTTTTCAACCTTGGTGATGTTAATTTCTGCATTTTTTCTTCCTTGGTATTTGCTGAGATTATCAATTGTCTCTGTTTTTGTTGGTGTTGCCATCTTCTTTGGGTTGGAGTTTTCCTTCTAGTATTTTGTGTAGGGCTGGGTTTGTGGCTAGGTATTGGTGAAATCTAGATTTGTCATGGAATATCTTGTTTTGTCCTTTTATGGTGATTGACAGTTTTGCTGGGTATAGTAGTCTGGGCTGGCATCCTTGGTCTCTTAATGTCAGCATAGTGCTTGACCATGACCTTCTGGCTTTTATTGTCTTCAATAAGAAGTCAGGTGTAATTTTCATAGGTCTGCCTTTATATGTTATTTGGCCCTTTTCCTTTGCAGCTCTTAATATTCTTTCTTTACTCTGTATGTTTAGTGTTTTGATTATTATGTTAGCCCTTACATCTTAAATTAACCCATTTCTATTAATCTGTGTATCCCCATGAAGCTGTGGCCTACTGGTAAGTTTCTGGCATGTCCTTCTCTTTCAGCAGCTACATGGTGTCTCCCTGACTCCTCCTACTTCCTCTTTATATCTCTGTTCAGATTTTCCACTTGCCTGTACTCTGCTAAGCCATTGGCCGAAACAGCCATATTCATCAACCAATAAAAGGAACACATATACAGAAGGACATCACATATCATCCCTCCTTTTCTGTCTAATTAAAGAGGAAGGTTTTAAATTTAGCTTAGTAAAATTACGTGTACAAAATAGTTATCAAGCAAGAATTATAGTTACAATATTTCTTTGTGAGTATAAAGTCTCATATCTAATTTATTTTTTATAACTAAGGAAAACTATAACTATTTGTCTTCAACTCCACCAAGACCCCAGAATGATATAATATTACCTAAGTTAACAGGAAGTGCATTGTAAGGAACTTCTAAAACTTAGAATTGATAGAGACATCTTGCTGCTTGGACAGAGACCCATAGTTCTTCTGTAACTTTGGGGAATTCATCTTCAGCCTATAGGCCCTTAGTATCTGGCAGACTTTTCCATGAAGCAGGAAATTTGAAGATCTGTTCTGCATTGTACTGGCAAAATTCATCAGTTGTTTTTGTTTGTGTCCTGCAGAATGTCTGGCAATTCTTCTGTGAAGCAGGAACCCTGAAAGACTCTCCCTTTGGAAAGTTCAGCAGTCACTTTTCTGTGAGTCTTCATGTACATTTCATACAGCATACCATCAAGCAGTCCAGGCAAGAGCAGTTTATTGCCCAAATGGCTATCCTTGTTACATTAAAGGCAAATTACATAATGAGTTTCTTCAATGACCATCAACCTTTCTTAAGTAATTGGTGTTGCCAGAAGCAGACATGTCTCACTGTTGAGAAAAGTCTAGGTTCTTAAAACATTTTAAATGCCATATTCTGTAGGTCTTTGAAAGGTTTGAAGAATACCTATCCATCTGAAATATATCTCTGTACATCTAGAAAACCTAACTAACGTGACTATAGTTTGACTATTATAAATGTCTATCTATTAATCTGTAATTTTAAAGTATATATTACATTTTAAAAAATGTGATCTATAAACACAATACCTTATATAAGAGTAGAAATATACATACAACAAAATTGACCTTAAATTTGTATCTTTAAATCAAAGTCCATACCAGTATAAAGTATTCATTTCTATATCATATGCCCCTTTAAATGAGAGCAAACATTTATAAACAATAATTTTGGGAACTTGGACCTTGTTTTCTCCAAACTACTTCCTACTGTTTGTTGGGAAAAGTATTTTTAGGGTTCATAGAGACCTTTCAGGGGGTCTTGTTCCATCAAAACCACATTAACCTGGAAGGAATCCACAGGTTCCTATCCTCTGTGGAAACAAAAGCAGAATCTCTTTTCCAAAGCAACAAATCCTTAGACCTAAATTTGCAAGTCAAGATACCTTTATATTGGTTTAACTTAGCACCCCTCAGAATCAAATGTCTCTCTGCAGTCAAAAAATTCAAATAAAACACAATAATATACATAATCCAGACTTTCTGTGTATATTCCATCTTTATGTGGCTTATTTTTCCTTAATACTTTAATCTATGACTGTCTGTACTCTTTTATATTACTTTTACTGTCTCTTTAAAGACTTTTATTTTTTTAAACTATTTCTTTTTATAACTCTCTATACTCTTTTTCTTCTCTCTCCCAAGCCTACAATTTTTAAACACACTGTGACCCATTCAGAGGTTTATTTTTGTCTGAATTTTCTTTATCGTGTATCTGTAATGATTTTCTGACCAGGAGCACCTTTTTTTTTCTTTTAAAGGCTAAGTGAGCATGGCTAGGACCAACTATGTGGCCCTGCCTGTTGGCTCTACCCCATCCAACATGGTGAAGGTATGCTTATCACTTCTGCAAGCCATGCTCATTGTTACAGCTCCAGGGATGCAGTGGGTCTATGTCCCCATTAAACAATTTGTAACACACTGCTCACAGACCCCATTTAACTGCTCAGTAACAGGACTAGTATGAACCAGGAAGCCGACTCTTAAAGGAGCCATGCAGTTTTTGCTGCTAATGCTGAGTCAGGTAGCCTTCTCTTAAAGGAATCATTCTGCTTGCCGCTAGCAAATAGAGACTATCTGAAAATATGCAGCTACAAGCTGCACTTGGCTTCCATTTTTGTGGGTCCAGAAGCAGTTTTTTTTTTTAAGCTTTCTTAGGCTTTATGTGGATATACACTGACAAATGCTGGGTGTCATTTTGTAAAAGAAGACAACTTGTTTGTTTCCCAGCTGCCTAGACCCAAATAATCACACAGAAACTATAATAATTACAACGTTGTTTGCCCAATAGCTTAGGCATATTCCTAGCTAGCCCTTACATCTTAAATTAACCCATTTCTATTAATCTGTGTATCTCCATGAAGCTGTGGCTTACCAGTCAGTTTCTGGCATGTCCTTCTCCTTTGGCAGCTACATGGTGTCTCCCCGACTCCTCCTACTCTCTCTCTATAGCTCTGTTCAAATTTCCTACTTGGCTTTACTCTGCTAAGTCATTGGCTAAAAAAGCTTTATTCATCAACCAATAAAAGCAACACATATACAGAAGGACCTCCACATCATGAGTCAGAAAGCAGCCACTTAACTTTTCTTCCCTGATTAATGAAGGATCTCTCTGTGAAAACAGGTGTTTGGGTGTGCTTTGTGCTTAACCCAGGGTCCGGGAGGGAACCCCCACTGTGACACTATTAGAAAGGATTAGGAAGTGTGGCTTTGTTGGAGGAAGTATGTCACTAGGAGTGACAAGCCATGTCCAGTGACTCTCTCTCTTCCTGCTGCCTGTGAATCTAGAACTCTCAGGGACTTCTCCAGTACCACATTTGTCTGCCATGCTCCCCACCATAATAATGGACTAAACCTCAGAAACTGTAAGTTAGCCTAAATTAAATGCTTTATTAAGAGTTTCCATGGTCATAGAATAGAACATTGACTACAGAAATGGCTGAGGGGTTACTTACAGAAATACAGGTGAAGGGTCACTTACAGGGGCAGAAATGACTCAAAGACAGCTGTATCACAAAAGCCCAGTCCAGCACTGGTGACAGCTCACAAAGCTGGGAACCTGGAGCACACTACACAGCCTACAAGCAGAGCAACAGATTCCAGCTTCTTCCAGGCAGCTCAGCTGGTTTCTGCTTCTTCCAGGCAGCTGGGCCAGTCCCAGTCTTCTTAGCAGTTCTGATCTTCTGAGAATCTACTTCCAAGTTCTGTTTGACTGACAGGGTCTCTCTCAGCTTGATTGCTTACTCTGGCCGGGAGGGGACTAGTGAATCTGGTCGGTCTCAGGGACTTCCTGAAGCTATTTTGAGTTGTTTACCTTTCTGCTTAAGGAGTTCCCTGCAGGATGGAATGTTTCCATCTCTGAGGAAACTGTTACACAACACAGCACTAAGTGGATTTGGTAGGTTTAAAAATTACATAAAATTGGGAGGGAATTTGTGGTGGGAATAGGAGAGGAGTTGGAGGAGAGAAAATGGAGGCTGCACCTGGTCAAAACGCAGTATACCCATGTATGAAGATTTCAAACAATAGAAAGAAAGAATAAAAAAAGAAGAAAATCATTGATCATTATTTTTTTCCCCTTAGGTAATTTTAGGCACCTCCTGTCTCTAAGAAGTCATTGCTAATACTGAATTCCAATAGCTTGTGAGACTATACCTGGCAGTCTATAAAGACGCTTTGTATTTCAGCCCTCTCTTCAAAGCCCTGTAATATGGGAGTAACAGAACGGGTGGCATAATTTATTGGGCTATGGAGACAGAGCCTTCCACCTGGGTGGCAGAAGCTGAGGGAGGCTAGAGGGCCTGATGGAACCATGTTGGGAGCCAAAATCGAACACATTTCCTTACCTGTATCCATTGCAAAAACATTATTTTTTTAGAACACTTATAAATCTATCCAGAAATGAAACTGGAAATGCAAGACTGTATTTGTTTTCTTCAACTGGGAGGCAGATACAAGTTCTAGACCTGACCACCTTGAAGCTGACAAGGGGCTGGCTGACCAGGTCAGACCCCTGCCTGGTGCCAGACTTCGGGCTCTCAGGAGGCGTGAGAGTCTATCTGTCTGCCCAGCAGGGCTCTGTAATATGACCAGCAATCACCTTGTATTCCCTCTCTAATGTGGTTTTGTAGTGGCTGTTGAATGCAAACGAATCTTAAAAGCATGGGGCAGGGTGGTGGTGGCGCACACCTTTAATCCCAATGCTGGGGAGGTAAGAGGTAGACGCAGGAGGATCTCTGTGAGTTTGAGGCCTGCCTGGTCTACAAAGCGAGTTCCAGGACCGCTAGAGCTAAACAGGGAAACCCTGTCTTAAAAGAAAAAAGCATAAAGTCTGGAAAGAGGGGCTTTGGTCTGCAAAGAACAGCATAATGAAATGGCATTCATTTCTCTTGGACAGACATTCTCTTGGGAGGGATATTTGCCTTGTTCCAGAATAACATCACCATCCTTTGGGCACACCAAGGTGTGCCAATCTAGTCACAGGTCAAGAGACTACTGTTCTGCTATAATGTGGTTGAAGGGGATTCATTGTCAGGGGCAGAGGCTGCTCTTTTTTTGTGGCAGATGTCTGAGCTGTTGGATGGAGCATCTTCTCTAGAACTCAGTTCATCATGTACTTAGCAATCAGTGCCACAGAATCACATACATAGGATACCCCATGAAATGTGCTTCACAGAGCACCCTAGACCTTAGAGGACTCCCCCAAGTAATATGGAATGGGATAAAACAAGTGAGAGAAGGAACTCAATTTTCCAGCCCACCCTGTTACCCTAAGAATCACTCCTTCTTTGAAGTCTGTGCATCACACTGGTACGCGATCAGCAGTCTTTTGGCCTTGGGTGCCAAAGATTTGACTCTTGACTGCATTCCCAGTTTAATGACTGACAGGCCACTGGGCCAGTTATTTCACTGACTACATTCTCATACTCTGAGCAAGGACCTGTGAGACCAAATGAGATAATACAATAGGTACACGACACACAGTAGGGACTTAGCGTGTGCATGCTTCACACACGTGCACAGCTAAGGACCTACTTAACTCACACAGGGTAAGACAGCGCCTCCATTTTCATTCTCAAATTAACCTGTTCCAACTTATGCCCCCAGTATATGTTCATAAGATACAGCAAATTGGATCATGACTTCATGTGTCTCTTCAAGGCACTTGGTGACTCTCAAAAGGAGGTCAGTAGCCATTTGATTCATCTCTGCTCTGCTTCCTGAGTCAGGGCTCATTCCAGCTGCTCAGGAGAAGTGGATGTCCACAGCTCCTGAGGCCATCTTATCATAGCTGGACATATGGAAGACCCCTCACACTGCAGTCTGGTTCAGGAAATCTCCTTGCCCTTCGTGGTTACTGTGTCTTGACATATGAACCCACAGAAGTGGCTGCAGACAAATGGTTTAGTAAATGTGATATGAAAGCAATTGTGGGGGCTTCCCCCTGAAGATCATGAATCAGAAGAACCTCCCCTCATCCCCTGTCACACTGCTGACATGTGACCGTTTCCCCCATAACCAGAGGCACTTGAATACTTGGTCCCCAGTTAGTGGTGCTGCTTGGATAGACTGAGGAGGTGTGGCCTTGCTGGAGGTGTGTCACTGGGAGCGAAGTTGAGGTTCAAAGCCATGTCCCAGGTTGCCTGAAAAGCGTTGTAAATGCAGACGCAGAGAGACAGGTGCAGTGACATGGAGTGTTTGCTCACCTGGACAGGAGAAGAGCCCCCAGGAAGAAAGTCACCTGGATAGAGTCAGTTGAGGCTTTGGTAGAACCAATAATCAAGACGCCCTCTCTAAGAGAGTCAGCGGAGAGGCAGGGGTCATGGAGGGAAGAAGTCTGCATTTTACTGGATCTCCTTGCTGCCTTTCTTTCTTCCTGAATCAAGAGACAGGAACTGTGCAGGGCAGGGAGATTTTCCAAACCGGACTGCACTGTGAGGGGTCTCCCAGATAAGGCAGGGGACGGCTCTGGGTTCTCGGTGCCTGCAGGTGCCTGGCAGCATGAGTCAGCCCTAGAAGCCTCAAAGAGTCCTCCCGGCATGCCTTAGTTCTGGAGACTGCGAGGAGCTGCCAATTCCCTCCCCAACACAGAGACCTGGAAAGGTATGGGACGTGTAAATGAAACACACTTGTCTTCTCTGTCAGGCTAAGTAAAACAGGGAGTTCTGTCTTTAAGGAAGTCTGTGGAGAATCCCTCCTGCCTCAGCATTTTCCAGAAGTTAAAAATAAAAATTCAAAATTCAGTCTTCCTAGCCACTGGACTGTTTTGAATTAGTCAATCCTGGAAGAGTGTGAGGTTGAACTCTCCATTCAGAATGAAGCATAGGACCCTTTGAGCGGGGATAAAAGACCAGTGGGACTCCTGCTGGATATGCTTGCTGAGTGATTTCAATATTTGTTTGTTTATTTTATGTGTATGTGTGTGCGTCTGAGTGTATTACTGTGCACCACATGCATTCAATGCCAGCAGAGGTCAGAAGAGGCATCAGATCCCCCAGAACTGGAGTTACAAAGGACTCTGAGCTGCCATGTGGGTGCTGGGAACCGAACCCACGTCCTCTGCAAGAGCAGCCAGTGCTCAGAGTCGTAATCTCCAGCCCCCGCTTGCCAGATTCTGAGCAACTTTGGGTCCTTCTGCAGAAGTAAAACTTCACTTTGCTGAGCTATTCTGGATCATATGGTCATTTTTGGAGGAGATCGCAGATCCATTTCTAACAAGGGGAATGGTATTGAGGGTCCTAAGCAGGGTGTGTGAGTTTCCTCTTCTCACAGGAAACAAACAAATAACACAAACAAACAAACAAGCAAAAGCTGTGGCTGAGTGTAGACAGGCAGCTTGTTCGTTCAGCTGCCCAGACCCAAAATAATCATACAAAAACTGTATTATTTAAAACACTGCTTGGCCAATGACTCTAGTGGATTCCTAGCTAGCTCTTACATCTTAAATTAACCGATTTCTATTAATCTGTGTATCATCACGTGGTTGTGGCCTACCGATAAGGTTCCATCCGGCGTCTAGCATCTATCTACTGCTGTGGCTATGTGGCTTCTTGTTGACTTTGTCTACTTTCTCTCTATATCTCTGTTCAGAGTTTCCACCTGGTTTTACTCGGTTAAGTCACTGGCTGAAAGCAGCTTTTTTAGTAACCAATAGCAATAAAACATTTCTAGCATACAGAGGGGAAACCCACATCACTTCCCCTTTTCTGTCTAAATAAAAAGGAAGGTTTTAACTTTAACATAGTAAAATTACATATAACAAAACAGCTATAAAGTAAGAATTACAGTTACAATATTTATATTTGTAACACGTGGGCCTGCTAGTTGGGGTTTCCGTCCTGTACAGTTCCCGCAGCCATTTAGCCCCAAAGAAAATCACACAGAGGGCTCCAGAAGATTATAAACTGATTGGCCCATTAGCTCAGGCTAAGTATGAGTTTTTATAAGTTATATTAACCCATTATTCTTATCTATGTTTGCCACATGGCTCAGTACCTTTTTCAGCGGGGCAGGTCACATCCTGCTTCTTCAGTGGTCTGGGCAGGAATGAGAAAGAACTTCCTTCTTCCCAGAATACTCCTGTTCTCATTGCCCCACCTCTACTTCCTGTTTTGTTTTCCCACCTATACTTCCTGCCTGGCTAATGGCCAATCAGCATTTATTTAAAACATGATTGACAGAATATAGACAATTCTCCCGCACCATATATTTACTTTATCTTTTATCATAACTAAGGAAAACTATTATTATAACTATTCTTTAACTTCATCAAAGACTTCAGAAGGATATAATATTATCTAAGTAAACAGGAAGTACATTGTAAGCAACTTCCAAAACTCTAAAAAAGACAGAGACATTTTGCTACCTGGACAGTCACCCAAAGTTCTTCTGTAGCATCCAATCTTCCACTTATAGGCCCATAGTATCTGGCAGACTTTTCCATGAAGCAGAAAATATGAAGATCTGTTCTGCCTCATAATGGCAAAGTTCATCAGTTTATTTCTTCTGTGTCCTGCAAAATGTCTGGCAGAGTCTTTCATGAAGCAGGAACCCCGAAGGACCATCTCACCTTCAGATAAATTCAGCAGTCATTTTTCTGTGGGTCCTGCATGTCCAGTTCATACAGCATAAAATCAAGAAGTCCAGGCAAGAGCAGTTTCTTGCCCAAATGCCTAACAAACTGCATGAGGGGCCTCTTTGATGCCCATCATCCTCTTGAAATAGATTGGTGCTGCCAGGAGCAGATGTGTCTCACTGTCATGAAAAGTACTAAGTTCTTAAACATTTTAAATGCCATCTGCTAGTCTTTGAAATGTTTGAAGAATAACTATCCATTTGAAATATATCTCTGCACATCTAGAAAACTTAACTAACATGAATATAAGCTTGACTATTATAAATGACTATTGGTCAATCTGTATTTCTTAATTATACATTACATTCTTAAATGAGCTGCACAAACACAATACCTTAATCAAGAGCAGAAATAAACATATAACAAAATTGACCTTAAATTTGTATCAATAAACCAAGATTTACACTAATGCAAAGTATTCATCTCTATAGCATATCTCCCTTTATATGTAACATTTATGAACAGTATTTGGGAACTTGGGCATAGCTCTTTTCAAACTGCTTCCTGCTTTTCGTTGGGTGAAGTATTTTTGGATGTTCACAGAGACCTTTCTGGTGGTCTTGATCCATCAAACCACATTATCCTGGAAGGAATCCACGGGTTCTCATCCTCTGTGGAAACAAAAGCAGAACCTCTTTGTCAAAGCAACATATCCTTAGACCAAAATTTTGAAATCAAGATACCTTTAAAGTATATATGTTTGTTTATCTTAGCAGCCCATACAATGAAATGCCTCTCTGCAGTCAAAAACTTCAAAGAAAACAACACAATAGTATACATAATCCAGACTCTCTGTGTATAGTTCATCTTTACATGGCTTATTTTTTCTTTACTCCTTTAATTTATGATTATCTGTACTCTGTCTCTTTAAAGACTTTACTTTTTAAAAAAACATTTACTTCTTTTTATAACTATTTCTTCTCTCTCCCAAGCCTATGTCCTTTTATCCAACACTGTGACCCATTTCGAAGTTTTTTTCATCTGAATCTGTCTTTATTGCCTATCTGTAATTATTTTTCTGACCAGGAGTGCTTTAAAATGTTAAGCAGTGTGGTTGCAGCAGCCCTGGATTCTGGCTCTGCCTCTCTCCTCCTTTCAATATGGCAGAGGTACCATTACTGCCGGCTCTGGGACCTCCCAGTAGGATCCTAGCTCACCACTTATCTCTGAGGAGCGTGAAGCACATAAAACCCTTTTAATCTTAGCAAAAGCTAATCTGCCATGCAGCACAGTGTGTAGCTTGGAACTATCTCTGTGTATGGCAGCGGGAATCCACTGCTCTCCTACTGGTGCACTCCTTGTTCTGCCTGTTCAGGTGGGGGGCTCTGAGCCGCAGGCATGGTCTCATCTACTTTCCTCCTGACCCTGAGTGGGCATACAAACATCTGGACCCACAGTGGATTGTGGGCATCAGTCCTAAAAAAGAGCCAGAGCTGTTCTTATAACTAACACAAACCAAGAAGCCTTCCCTTAAAGAAACTGCACAGTTCTTGCTACTAAAGCTGAGTCAGAAAACCTCTTAAAGGAGCCATGTCTCTGCTTGCCACCAGCAAACAGAGCCTATCCCCCAAAAATGTGACTACAAAAAAGCTGTGCTAAACTCTGGTTTTTTTTGTGTGTGTGTATGTGTGTAGAATTAATTTTCAAGCTCCCTCAGGTTTTTATGTGGATGTAGTTACCCACGTTGGCACCAATTTGTAGATGGAGACAGCTTGTTCATTCCTGGCCACCCAGACCCGAAATAATCACACAAAAACTGTATTATTTAAAACACTGCTTGCCCCATGACTCTAGCATATTCCTAGCTAGCTCTTATATCTTAAATTAACCGATTTCTATTAATCTGTGTATTGCCACATGGTTGTGGCCTACTGCTAAGGTTCTGTCCAGCATCCCGTGTCTGTCTCCTGCTGTGGCTACATGGTTTCTTGTTGACTCTGCCTACTTTCTCTCTATATCTCTGTTCAGAGTTCCTACCTGGCTTTACTCTGTTATGTCATTGGCTGAAAGAAGCTTTTTCTAGTAACCAATGGCAATAAAACATATTTATAGCATACAGAGGGGAGTCCCACATCAGCTGAGTCTGGTCCTCTGCCTGAAAAACATGGCATTTATTTCCCTGACCATTTAAAGAAGAAAACCCCTAAGGATGACAGAGCATGTATCATAAGTGATTCTTGGTAGCACAGCCTTTTCCACTCAGAGAGACAGTAAAAGTCTCTTGCTCTTTTACCCCCTGGCCAGACTGAGGCTATTATAAATCTCTTGATTATTAGCATGTCTACAGGAGAGACACCAGTGCCCCAGCTGACCTGTAGGTCAGTTCATGATGATGACAGCTATTAAAATGGGCTGGAGATGTGACTCAACTGCTAAGACCACTTGCTGTTCTTCCCGAGGACACAGGTTCTGTTCCCAGCACCCATGTCAAGTGTAGCATATTTTCTTTTGGGCCACCAACGAACTCCCAAATCATGACACGGAGACTTGTTATTAGTTTGGAATTCTTGGCCTTATTTTAGCTCTTGCTTTAATCTGTTTCTTTTTCAGCTACATTTTTTTTGCCTCAGGGCCGTTTACCTTTCTTTCATTCTGTATATCTTATTTTCCTGTTTCCTCCATGTCTGGCTGGTGGCTGCCTGGTTTCTGGTCCTGGCTGTCCTTTCTTTCTTTTTCTCTTCTCCCTCTTCTCTAGAGCCTAGAGTCCTTCTACTTATTCTCTCTGCCTGCCAACCCTGCCTCTCCCTCTACTGCCTAGCTATTGGCAGTTCAGCTTTTTATTACACCAATCAGGTGCCTTAGGGAGGCAAGGTGAAACAACAACACATCTTTATGTAATTAAACAAATACAGCACAAGCAAATGTAACACATCCTTACATAGTTAAAGTAATATTCCACCACAATCAGGTGTTTCACAGCAGCCTGTAATCCCAGCTGCAGGCCACCTGTGCCACCCCTCTCTCCACAAGAAGCTTCTAGTAGGTTTCCATGGCTGGTTTTGAACATCTTTAGTTTTGTTTATACCTCCTGCACCCCCTCTTCTGGCCTAATCTCCCATTCCCATCACCACTTAAACCTCCTCCCCTATTATTACACTCCCCCTTCACAGTACCTGTGCTTTACTAGTCTCCCTCCCTTTAAATCCCCCAAGTCAGCCTCTTTCTAGTTTCTATAGGTACATCAATTTAAGCACATAAATCTAAAGATTCAAAGCTAGGCTACAAGTATGAGTACAAGACAAGTACTCAGTATTTGTCTTTCTGGGTTACCTCACTCTGAATGATTATGGGGTTTTTGTTGTTATTATTGTGGTTGTTTTGTTTGCTTTTTTTCCATTTCCATCCATTTACCTGAAAATTTCATAGAATCATTTTTTTTTCAGTTGAATACAATTCCATTGTGTATGTATGCTATATTTTTCTTATGCATTTAACGGTTGATGGATGTCTAGGCTGTTTCCATTTCTGGCTAGTTTGAAGTGAGTAACAAGGAACATGGAAGAATAAGTAACTTTGCAGTAGAAAAAGCATCCTTTGGGTGTATACCCAAGAGTAGTATCGCTGAGTCATGGGGTAGGTCTATCTCGAGCTTTTGGAGGAACCCCCATATTGATTTGCACAGTAGTTTGCACTGCACCAACAATGACTATGGGCTCTTTTCCCCCCACATCTTTGCCAGCATTTGTTCTCACGATCTTAGCCATTCTGACTGGAGTAAGATGAAATCTCAAAATAGTTTTAATGTGTGTTTCTCTGATGGCTAAGGAATCAAACACTTTGAAAATGATCTTTAGCCTTTTGAATATCTTCTTTTGAGAGCTCTATTCAGTTCTCTGCTCCAATTCTTAATTGGGATGTCTTATTGGTGTTTGGTTCTTTTAGATATTTTGTGTGTTTTATTCTTTGTATATTATAGATACTAACTTTTTGTCACATGTTGTGGTGATTTGAAAGAAAATGGCCCCCAACGAGAGTAGCACTATTAGGAGGTGTGGCCTTTTGGAGGAAGTGCATCACTGTAGAGACCAGCTTTGCGGTCTCATCTATCTTCAAGTCACGCCCAGGACCTCAGTTCACTTCCCATTGCCTTTGGAGCAAGATGTAGAGTCCTCATCTCCTTCTCCAGTACCATGACTGCCTGCCCAGTGCTCCTAGCTGCCATGATCCCCACCACAATGATAATGGACTAATCCTCAGAAACCATAAGCTGCCACCTTAATTAAATGTTTTCCTTTATAAGAGTTGTCATGGTCATGGTGTCTCTTCACAGGACTAGAAGTCTTAATTGAGATGCATATGTAGATAGCTAAGTTTTTTCCCATTCTGTAGGCTGTCTCTTTACTTGAATAAAGGTTACTTTTTCTGTATAGAAGCTTTTCAGTTTCATATAGATTTATTTTTGTTGATTGTTGGTCTTATTTCCTGTGCTGTTGGAGTCCTTTTCAGAGCCTGTAAGTTGAAGTGTACTCTCTGCCTTTTCCTTCCATAGATTCAGGGCATCAGGCCTGTATTGGGCTCCCTGATTCATCTGGAGTTGAGTTTTGTGCAACTGAGAGATAAGGATCCTCTCACAGGTTGACATCCAGTTTCCCCAGCACTTGTTGAAGAGTCTGTCTTTTCTCCAATGTGGATTTCTAGCATCTTTATCAGAAATCAGGTGGTTGCTGGGACCCTGAGCTACTGCCATCTGAAGAGTGTGTACAGGACTACGCATGCCTTTTATAGCTAGCACCCCTAGTCCCCTTCACTCCCCACCCCTCAGTCCCAAAAACTCATGTCACAGCTATCTGAAGACCTGAGCTCAGAGTCATGTGAGTGTTCTACAGCATGACCCTGCTAGTCTTAGTGGACGTGAAACCATTTTGGTCTCCCAATCACACATCAACACATAATCACCCCAAGACTGCCTTAAGCACCTCAAGCACCATCCCACTGATCCTAAACTGTTGAGTGGGAGGAATCAACCAACAGAGATCCAAGTATCCACAGACATCCATACCCAAAGGTCTGACTGTATGTGATGGGGCACAGTAAGGATGCTCTGGGCCTGACTGCTCCATGATATGGTTAAGATTTTTTTTTTTTATTGCAGATATGAGCAAGAGAGCAGCCAGAGGCACTTGGAAGGTTCAGAGCAGAGAGAATAAGAAACAGACAGGACGTTTCCAGGGCTAGGGAAGTGGGAGACTGGGAAAGAATAATGGAGATAAGTGAGATGGCAGGAGACAGAGAATAGAGCATAGTAGGTGTGATTGTACATGGAATAGTTATAGCGTGTGAGTCAAAATTATGACGTGGTTATTGTCTTCATTAGGAATTCTTTTGGGGACAGGGTTTCTCCGTGTAGTTTGAAGCCTGTCCTGGACCTTTCTCTGTAGACCATGCTGGCCTCGAATTCACAGAGATCTTCCTGGCTCTGTCACCTGAGTGCTGGGATTGAAGGTGTGCACCACGACTACCCAGCTTCACTTGGAAATTAATCATGACATAAGGAGAGATGATTGTATGTCAAGTTGACATAGGGCGGACTTGTGATGGCTAGTCTTGGTTGTCACCTTGACTATATCTGGAATTAACTAAACCCCAAATGATTGGGCATACCTGCATGGGATTTATTTTCTTAATTAAATCATTTGAAGTGGGAAGACCCACTTCTAATCTGCATCTTTGAGGTGGAAAAATAAACCTTTAATCTTTACTACTCCTTTTTCTGGATGCCTATATAAGGACATGGAAGAAGGAAACTTTTGCTCTTTGCTAGCTTGCTCTCACTCTTCTAGCAAGTCCTTTCCTTTGCTGGCATTAAAACCTATTTCTTCCCAATTTCGGTATATACTGAAGACTAGCTGAGACATTCATTCATGTGGACTGAACAACCGCTGGACCCTTGGACCTCCCATTTACAGTCAGCTGTCATTGGATTAGCTGGACCACAGCCTGCAAGTCATTCCAGTAAATCCCCTATAAGTTCTGTTTCTCTAGAGAACCCTGACTCATCAGGAGAGAGTAAGAGAACAAGAGAGAGTAAGCAACAGAGTGAATAATGAGAAGAACTAGTTGCTACAAAGAGAACCAGTTTGGTACCAGGGAGAAGAGAAGTCTAGGGAAGTGAGCAGAGCCAGGATGTCAAGCTTTGAAACATATAACAAGTACTTGTAAGTAGGGACTGAGGGAGCCTGGAGGCCAGCATGGGTTTTGATCTGCCGCCATACATATATGTCGTCAATGGAGCCCTGTGTCGCTCCTGCCAGAGGTGTAGGAAATTACACCTTTTGGCAGATGGGAACCGGTGTCACAAGTTCCTGAGGAATGCTGACTTTTACTTAACCCCCAGAAATCCTCCTTTAATCCAGGTTGAGCTCATTTCTGGGTACATGGACTGCCTTTTGGAGTTTGGGGAATTGGAGTTTCCTTTGGACCTGACACCAACCAACACATCAACTCTAGACACCCAAGTCCCTTAGCAGAAACACAAGTGACACAAAAAACCAAGACTATGTGTCTCCTCCAAAAGTTAGCACTCCTTCAGTAATGATGTTCCCTAGGAAGACAAGTGAGATGACATCCAAGAAAAGCAACTCAAAACATCTCTTACAGATATGTTCAAGGACCTCAGAGAAGAGATTCCTATCTCCCATCTCACCCAGAGGCCCAGGTACATTTTTATAGTGGAAAATACACATACAAATGTAAAATAATCCCACAGATGCTATAAGATAGGTGGGAGGAAGCCTTCCGACGGGCGGGTTGGTGAGCTCAGTGTGAGCTACTCAAGAGTGACTCAGGATGAATTGTTGAACTCACCCTAACACCGAACTCTAGGCGGCACAAAGGGAAGTGTGACTTCTCAGTCACCATCTGTTGTCAGCACACATGGGGTAGCACAGTTTCCTATCCAGCTCAGTGACAGGGAATCTGTCCCAGTAGGTTAGATTGCAAAACAACATCTTTGCTGTCTGGATGCTTCTACTCCCGTGGCTCAGGAGGAGTTAACATGACTGACCTGGGTTGATTTATTTGGCACTCATACTGAAACTATTGGGCCAGTACTGTATCTACTTCCTTGTAGAGGTCAAGAAGTTGAGATGAGTAAGATGTTGAGTGCCTGTCCATAGGGACAGACTGGAGGTGTCTCTGGCCTACTTACCTCAGTGCTAGACTGATAGGTCGTGAGCATGGGTTTCTGGGGACCCACGCTTATCTGAATCAGCCTGTACTGTTTGGTAGCAGTTGTCTGCTCTCAGAAAATTACTTCCTCCACTACCACAATCAAGTGGGAGGTGTTAGCATTGGAGTGTGAGAGAAAGACACCAGAGTGCTATTTGAAAATTGATGCTTTCCAAATGACTTTCTGAGTTACATTATCGCACAGGCTGGGGTAAGAATAGCATCTTCAGTCCTCCTCAGGTCAGCTCATGACAACTTCATTTTTTAAAAATATTTCAGTATTTTTCAGAGGACACACAGATGAAATGTTTCTTACAAAAGTAAAATATTTTCTTCCTGGGACAATTTCCCTTTGGGTATTGGGAGAGCTCAGGTGAGTGTGTCTGTCTCTGCCACCAGCTCGCTGTAGGAGTGCTGGGATTGACATGCATGATGATGGGTTCTGGGATCCAAACTCAGGAGCTCATGGTGACACATGCTTTACCCACTGTTCTGATATGCTTTCTATTGTTCTGGCACAACGCTGACTAAAATCAGCTTGGAGAAGACTGAGTTTTATTTAGCTCACAGATTACAGTCCATCACCCAGGGAAGCTTAGGCAGGAACTCAAGGCAGGAAGCTGCAGGCAGGAACTCAAGCAGGAGCCGTGGAGGAGCACTGCCTATAGTTTGTTTCATGCTCAGGTTTACTTAACTCTTCTATAAAGCCTAGGCCAAGTTGCCTCTGTATGGTTCCACCCTCAGTGGGCAGAGCCCTCCTGCAACAACTAGCAATCAAGAAAATACCCCGCTGACATGCATAGGGGCCAATCAGAGAGAGGCAAATCCCCAGTGTAGGTTCCCTCTTCCCAGGTATGTCAAGTCTACAAGTGAAGCAAACTATGACATCCATTGAGTCATCTTCCCAGCTCCCTCTGGTTAACTTTTAATTCCTCACCTCCTATACTGTCTGTCTCAGGTGTCTCCAAATGCAAGTAAGGCCCAGCCATTTTCTACATCATCACCATAGTCATTGTGTCTTGTTCAATCTCTTTCTCTTTGTGTTCACATGGCCTCTTCCTTAGTCAAGTTGCATTCTATACCCCCTGACACAACAGTGTCCTAATGAGTCTTTCTGCAAGTCCTTCTGTAGCATCACAAGCCCCATGAGCACCCATTTCCAAAGCTTTCCAGGGTTGTCCTGTCTAGGAGTCAGGATCTCAGATGCTCTGTCTAGTATACCATGGTTTGCCGTCGCGCAACTTTCCAGGCATGTACTCTGCTCTCCTCTACAAACACTCCAGCCCATTGACATGGCTGGTCCTAAGCCCTCGGCTCTCTGCAGCTCACCCATGCCTGTGCGTTTCCTTTGTTTGCAATGTTCTTGGTCTATTCATCCACCTTAAGTTTCCTGCCAGCCTTCAAGTGCTTTAAGCTTCCACCTTAAATTTCTCCTCATGTCTTCTGTGGATTTGATTCATCTACTAACCTTTCTTTTTCGACCATTAGATGGCTGGCCTCTGGCTTATTATGGTGTGACTTACGATTTTTTTGGTTTATACTGATGTCTAAATATGTAAGAGCAGTACATATTGGCTATTGCTGTGGTTTGAAATTTAAGCATTCCTTCAAAAGACTATGTATGAAAGACTTGGTCATCAGCTTTTGGTGCCACTAGGAGTGGGCTGGGACCTTTAGGAGGTGGACCTAATGGAGGTGAGTTAGGCCACTGGGGGACCTCCCCTTTCACTTTCTGACCTTATGAAGCACACAGTTTCATTTTGAGCTTCAGTCATGCTAGCAAAGGCTCAAACAATAGGGCCAAGCAATTGGCTAAAAGCGTGCATGCTGGCCCTTTCCCTTGATGCTAGGAGGATCCCAGCTAGCCATATGACCAGAGTAGAAGAAAGCCATGCAAACAAGCCCACAGTGTTGCCCCATTAGAACTTTCAGTATTCTAGGGGCCTTAACTCCGTTTTCAACTCATAGTACGTCCAATTCATGATGGGTCTGTTGGGATGTACTCAACCCTAAACCAAGCAGCATGCACACCATTAGCCAACCAGGTAGCAAGCACATCAGGGTAGGAGGTTAGATAGCAACACGCCTATGCTATCTAACAGAAAGGTTTATCAGCATTATTGAGACCTCTGGGGTACTTGTCCATTTCAGTGCCAATTCAAAACTTTATTTTGTTTTTTTTTTTTGTGTGTGTATGGTCTTTTTTTTGCCTACTTGTGTGTATGTGTGCACCACTTGTATTCTTAATATCCAAGGAGGCCAGAGAACAGCATTGAACGTCCTGGAACTAGAGTTACAGATGGTTGTAAACTACCATGTGGGTTTTGGGAATTGAACCCAGATCTTCAGAAAGAGTAGCCAGTGCTCTTAACTGCTGAACCATCTCTCTAGCTTCCTACAAAGTCATTTCAAATATAATTGGTCAGTACAAAGATAAGCTAACTTTCTTAGGGTCACATAAAACTAGAATTTTGACACTAGAATTCCTATCCAAGTAATACTTTCAATTAAGGTTCTGTATTTTAAAAAAAGATGTAATGTTCATTTTTCATTTTTTTCCTCCTAGTTGTTTCCAGGCAACCTTGAGCTTGTCAAATAATAAAGTATAAACAAAGATTGTGAAGTGCATGGCCTTACTTTGAAAATTCTGCTCTTGACAGACTAAGTACACGGTCCCACTTTATGACTTGACAGTTGTTAAAGGTCATTTCCTTTTCCTCATATTGATTTTTCTTGGTTTAATTTAGTATGAAAACTTGGGCTAGGAAAGAATGCAGGATATGGTATTTTATATTTCAAATAATTTAAACCCTGGATTTGCTGTTGTGAGAGCATGAGAAACCGTTTAAACTTTCTATGCTTCGACTTTTTCTCTCCCAAATAGGCGTGGTCACTTATCTTGATGTGAGGTGATGGGTACCAGTAGGCCAATGAGTTGATGGAACTATAACAGTGCTGCTTATTGTTGTCATCTATATACTTCAGGATAAGGGCCCAGGGGAGACATGACCCTTGGATGCTGGGAATCTGGACATGTCCCTCTAGTTTCGTCTGTGCTGTCTTCCAGCGTTGGTAAGCATGCAGCTGTAACCAGTTCTTGAGACAGACTCTGCGATCTGTTTTCTGAGTTACCTTCATGCAGGAGAATTAGAAAGTGGTTGATTCAACCTTTCTGCCTTCCAGATCCTTAGTCCCTGGCCAAGGATCGGACACTCCAGCACATCGTCTCCTCTGCCCTAAGCCAATGAAGAGACAATGTTTTCTCTCCCAGGAGCCTGAACCAGTTTGGGGTGACTCTGGACGGCAAGGAGCATAGTAGTTCCTACCAAATTTCAAGCAAATAAAATAGAAATCCCATTATGTTTGATGTTGACCTTGGCGTTGAGCCCTGATCGCCATCCAGAGCTGCATTTGGCAGCTTCAGGCCCTGTGAACACAGCAAAAGAGCAACTATCTCCCTTGCAACAATTGTTACTCCCTTGTTCTCTATTCTTGGGCAGCCCCATGGTAGAACAGATGTGTATTAAGTGACTGAGTAGACTTAAGCTGATCACTTCTTTCTGCAAATCCCATATCTGTTCAAACAAACCTCACTATTGGCAGAAAAGGATTTCTGCAAGGAAAGAGAAAATGGGGATGGTGGCTCATACCTGTAACCCCAGGACTGCTGAGGCTGAGGCAGGAGAATTGCCGGATGTCACAGTGACATCGAGTTTGGCCTGGGCTACAGTATGAGACCCTATTTCTGGGAGCCCCAAGCAGAAAATGAGAGCAAAGCAAGCAAAGAAAAGAGGGACTATTCCGGATTTAGTCTGTCAGATCCTAATTCCACCAAAGGCATCTCTGGAGCCTACTTACAGGCTTCTCTTGTCAAAAGAGAGAAGAAGAAAAAAATGTCTTAGCAACATTTTGAGATGAAATTTGACAGTCACCAGCAGGGTGTCTGTGGTTAATACTAAGACAATTAACTTTTGCTGTCACATCAGGAGCCCGTACTCACATTTGGGGACCTCTTACTTCCGTCTTTCCTTTGCTGAGCCCATACCTCTGCTTGGGTATGTGCTGCTTTCTTCTGAATGTCTCTCTTTCTCATAATGCCCCTACTTGGGCATAATCTCTGACCTTATTTCACTATACCTGCTAGTCCTGAAGTTCTTTACAGCCTTGGAGCCATGGATGCCAGCTTGACTTAGGTTCTTAGGAGACCACCCCAGGCCCTGAGGGTGGCAGTACACCAATGGGTCTACATCTCCTTACCAGTAATAGTTTGATATGAGTGTCAGGGTTGTAATTTCATTGGAATTTTGATAATGATTGCATTGGATCTGTAGGTTACTTTGGGTACTCTGCCATTCTCACAATGTTAATCCTGTTCAGGAACATGGGAAATGTTTTCATTACCTGGCACCTTTTAAACATACCTTTCCTGAGTGTATTAAAAAATTTCATTTTAAAGATCTTTCACATCTTTGGATATTTATTCCTAGGTGTGTGTGTGTGTGTGTGTGTGTGTGTGTGTTGTGTTTTGCTTTTGAACATTGCGAGTGGAGTTCCCCCTTGATTTCTTTTCCAGAAAATGTTGATTTTTGCATCCTTGGAATTGATAATTTGCTGAATGTGCTTATCAGGTCTATGGGTATTCTGATGGAGTCTTAGAGTATTTGTAGTCTTTTCAGTAGAGGCTCATGTCTGCAAAATGCCAAATTTGACCTCTTCCTTGTTCTATTTCCATCCTTTTTCCCCCTTCTCTTACCTTATTCTTCTATCTGACTTTAAGTACTATCCTGAGTAAGAGTGGAGAGAGGCTCTTCCTTCTGTCTTTCAGAGGCCATGTGTTTAGTTTTCCCATTCAGCATCACGTTGATCATAGCGTTGTCCTATGCAGCTCTAATTATGTTGAGCTATGTTCAGTCCTAATTCCCTCAGATCTTTTTTTTTTATCATGAATGGATGCAGAATTGTGTCAAAGTCTTTTTCTACATCGATTGATATGGTTGTGTGATTTCTACTCATCCTCTGAGTACCCTTCTTGATTTGCACATATCCAGTTGAATCTGCATTCCTGAAAGGAAACTAATTTTGGTCATGCTGTATGGTTTTTATTTTTTTTTTTTTTTGGTTTTTCAAGATAGGGTTTCTCTGTGTAACATACCTGTCTGTTCTGGCACTCATTTTATAGGCTGGCCTCGAACTCACAGAGATCCGCCTGCCTCTGCCTCCTGGGTGCTGGGATTAAAGACGTGCACCACCACCGTCGGGTATGATCTTCTTAATGTGTTATTTATCTGAGTTTCTGAGTTTTACTGGGAATTTTTGTTTCTATGTCCACCAGGAAATTTGATTTATAGTTTTCCTTTTTAGTCATGTCCCTGTCCATATCAGAATAATGCTACATTCATGGAATAAGCTTGGAACACCTTTCAACTTTATGGGACATTTTGAGGAACATTGTTAACTCTTCTTTAAAAGTTTGGCAGAGATCATCAGAGAATCTACCTGTTCCTGGGTTTTTCTTTAGATTTATTACAGCTTCAAACTCAGTGACGGCCATGAATCTGTTTATGTTGCTTATGTTACCTTTGTTTACTTTTAGTAGGCCATGTATGTCTATGGATTCAGACAGTTTTTCTAGAATCTTATAGTTTTTTTTAAGATTTATTTATGTATATGAGTGCTCTGTCAGCATGCTTGTCTGCACGCCAGAAGAGGGCATTAGATCCAACTATAGATGGCTGTAAGCCACTATGTGGGTGCTGGGAACTGAACTCAGGACCTGTTGAAGAGCAGCTGGTGCTTTTAACCACTGAGCCATCTCTTTGCCTGTCTTCTAGTTTCTTTTTAAATACTCCCCAATTATTGGGTTTCAATGGAACCTGGGATAAATCCTCATTTTCATCTTTAATTTTTATTAATTTAGGTCTTCTTTCTTTTTCTGTTAGCTAATTAGAGACATATTTGTCAAGTTTTTCATGTCCGATTATTTGATTTATTCTGTATATTTTTGTTTTAGTATCAATTTCATTAATTTCTGTCATGATTGTTAATATTTCTTGCATCTACTATCTAGTGTTTGGATTGTTCTTGTTTTTCTCAGACATGAGGTGCTTCGTTGGGCTAATTATCTAAGTTTCAGTATTTTTTAAAGTAAGCATTCAAATTTATAATCTGGTTTTCTTGGAACTGCTTTAACTCTATCCTGAAGAACTTTTATTTAATTCTAGAAACTTTTAAACATCCTTCCTTATTTCCTCAATGACTGTCTACTGGTCAGTCATGATTATATTGTTCAGTCTCCAAGTAAGTCTCTCTCTATTTTTTGTGGTTTGTTTTATTATTTCTAGTTTCATTTCTCTAAGGTCTGACACACTATGTGAAATTGCTTTGGTTCTTTTGCATTTGGTAATACTTCATTTGTGGTGAATAGTGTAATCTATTTTAAGAAGGTTCCTTGGGTTTCTGAGAAGGTGTATTCTGTGTTTGGTGGATACACTGTTCACTTCCATGTTTTCTTTGTTAGTGTTTAGTTTGAAGACCTATCTGGAGATGAGAGCAGGGTATGTAAATCACCCATCACTATTGTATATAAATCTATCTAACCTATCATGTCTATTAGTGTTTGTTTTTTTATGAAACTTGAAGCCCCAATGTACAATCATTAGATCTTCTTGATGAATTCTTCCTTCTGTTAATATATGGTGACTTTGTGGTCTAGTTTAATTTTCGTTGATGTGATAAAATTACTCTGACAAAAAGAAAGGTTCCCTTGGCTCCCTTGGCTTACAGTTCGAGGGGAGAGTTCATTAACCTGGGGGATGAAACCATCACAGCCACAGTCCAGTGCAGGGGGACAAGTACATGCACCTTTGCTTGCCTGCTTGCTGCTCAACATGCTTTCTTTACCCTTTATAGTTAAAATATCAAAACCAAACCAAAATACTCTGCATTTAAACATTGTGTGCATTCCAGCATGATCATGTAGGGTTTTATTATGTATATTTTATCTCCCTCCTAGAAGATTTCCTCTATGTTAATTAATATTTTAAGAAGAATTCTGATGTGTCCATCCCTGGTGTACTATGATAATTCTTCTTGCTTGTCAACTTAACTATTTTTGGAATTAATTAAAATCCCAAAATGGAGGGGCACAACTGTGATGGATTCTTGTTTAATTTGAAGTGGGAAGATCCACTTCTAATCTGGGTCTTTGAGGTGGGAAGACTCTCCTTTAATCTGGGTCATGTCTTCTGCTTGCAGCCTATATAATGGCATGGAAGAAGGAGCTTTTGCTCACTGTCAGCTTGCTCTTGCCTCACTAGCAAGTCCATTCCTTCACTTGCATTAGAGAATACTTCTTCAGAAATCTGGTCTATACTGAAGACCAGCTGAGACATCCAGCCTTGTGGATGGAACAACTACTGTATTCTTCGACCTTCCATTCACAGGCAGCTTTCATTAGATTATCTGAACCACAGGCTGTAAGTCATCCCAATAAATCCCACATATATGTGTATGTATACATGTATATGGAGAGAGATTCATTCTATAAGTTCTGTTACTCTAGAGAACGCTAATACACAGAGCAGCCATGAATAGCTGAGCATTAGGAGAATTATAGCAATTTGTTTTATGAAGGGATGATTTGGTCGTTCTGCAACCAGTGTAGGGGTAACCACTGGCTGGCTTGGAACTTGCTATATAAACCAAGTTTGCCTTGAACTCACGGAGATTCACCTACCTATAGTTGAGGATTTGTGCCACCATGGCTGGCTCAAGATCTCTGATTCCGCTTCTTTCCACTTATGAGTGTCAGTTTTCACTTCTCTAAACAGGAAAGTTGTTATAACTGATACTCCTACTTCATGACAGCTGCTTGCTCCATGCCTATCTTCTCTTTCAGGTGGGAGCTTCAAAAGGTCAGGTAAGTGCCTGCCTTCTCATGTAGAACTGGGCATACAACATCCTATTCAGAGTGAAGGAAAATGGATACCTGTGACATTAATACTATCTACATGTGGGAGATGGATATAAAAAGAAAGAAACTGATAGAGAGCCTAGAAAATTTGAATACAGGCTTTAGCTTACCAAAGTGGTCAAGTCTTGGTTCAAATGACCTAGCTATGTAAAAACAGTTTTGTTAATATTTAAATCATATAATCTGAGAGAGAAACCAAGGACATTCCTACTGTGTTCGTTACTTTTGTTCAAAGGGTAAGTGTGTGAGATACCTTTGTCGTTAGGGCTAGAGCTTGTGGAATTCACAACTTGCTTGTGTTTGGATCATACTCAGCTTCTAAGTAGCTGCCTCTCTGTAAGGTGCATGAGAATCAAACATTAGCCCTGGCACTATCATCTATGAAACCCTTATTTTGCTAATTTACAAAAAAATTATTTATTCTTATTTTATGTGTTTGGATGTTTTGCCTATATGTATGTGTGTGTGTGCCACATGTATGCCCAGTGTCTATGGAGCCAAAAGAGGACATCAGATCCCCTGGAACTAGAGTTATAATGGTTGTGACCCACCATATGGGTCTGGTAACTGAACCCAGGTCCTCTGGAAGAACAGCCAGTGCTCTTAAACTCATAGCCATCTCTCCAGCCTCTATTAGTTGCTTATTTATCTTCAAGTTGAACTATGCACTTCACCTGTCTTATCTATGACCTCACAACTGTCCCTAGAAGACACCTTTATATCCATTTTACAGAACAAGAAAGCTAAAACTAATCCACACAGATATTAAGAAAGAGGGACTTTAAACCCGTGCGTTTTATTTACATAGTTCTTTCCTGAGACTACACTACATCATCGCAGAAACTTGCGTTTTTACCTTGTCAACGTGTGGTTCATGTATGCCGACAATTCTGCCAAATGGAGGTGAAAGAGTTAACTTTTCAGGTCTGTTTCCCTCTAAAATTCTGCAAGCAGAAGAATGAGGACAGGAATAACACACCTGCTGAGACAGAGCTGTCCATGGTTCTGAAAAGGATGCTCGCCCAATAAAGCAATAATGAGCTTGTCAAAGGAAGGAACACAGGAAGCCAGAAATGCCTGTGTCAATAAAGATCTTACTGCTATTCCCCAGGTCTTTAAAGTAATTAAGCATCCTCTCTCTCACTGCCAAGTGTGAGAATTATTAAACAAACCAAGGCAGCGCTAGCTGTAGGTAGCTACACCCCTCCTACATCTTTCTGTCAACCATTGCTAGTTATCAAGTTTTGAAATATCCTTCCTTATCATTCTCAACATAACCCTACCGTGTAACTCACAAAATCACATGGGATTTGGACATGTGATTTGTAGGTGTGGGTAGATTTGCTCAAACGTCTCCACCACACACCTGAAGAATTCCTCACATTTTGTCTGAGTAAGTAATGTGTGCTATGCTTTTATTCTTTTGTCTTGAATTGCAGATTCTTCTTGTGACATATGTTCTTGGGGCTGACTTTCCAAAGGTCATCACCCCAAGGACCGAGATTAATTTAATGAGCTTTCTATGAAGCCATATAAATGCCTTTGTTTGTAGCAATTTTCATCACTCCTTCCATTTGTTCCTAAGAAGACATTGTTTCACATATCACATTAAAGGACAAAAAAAATTACCGTACAACTGCGAACATAAGCAAGAGTCTCATTTCCATCTTTATTATTTAAACTGTTTATTTATTTATTGAATGTAATGTACACACCACTTCATGCACTTGGAGTCAGAGAAAAATTCAAGGGAGTGGGTTCTCTCCTCCTACTATTTGGGTCCTGGGGGTCAAATTCAGATAGTTGTTTGGCTTAATCCACTGAGCCATCTCTCTGACCCTAGTATCACTTAAAAAAGGATGTGGTTGACACAGGATATGTGAAAATATTTAAGCTGATCATGCCTCCTACATATTTCTGTCAACCATTGCTAGTTATCAAATTTTGAAAAATCCTTCCTTATTATTCTCAACATAACCCTTCCATGTAGCTCACAAAATCACATGGGATTTGAACATCCTTTTACTCCAACATGATTACTGAAAAGTTTCTTCAAAAATAGTCATGTTAAAGACACAAGGAAAATGTTGCCTATTAAAAAACTATATCACATGCAGAATTCATTATAAACTATAGTTTATATATGCTAGTAAGTATATGTTGGACCATAGCAAAAGTAAAACTCTAAAAGGAACAAATGATAAAAATTATTATCTAGGTGCCCTTATGGTTATTTGAGAAACTCTGTGTGTGTGTGTGTGTGTGTGTGTGTGTGTGTGTGTGTGTGTACTCAAGTGATAGGTTCACATATTTGGAAGGAGTTCTTTCAAATACACCTGTATATATTTATACTCATACACATATTTGAAGCTAGAACTATTTGCGTACAGGACCAGCGATCATCTGCATTTCTTCCTTCTGAAGGTTGAGCCTGAGGAATTTGCAAAGAGAAACCTTCCAGTAGTCGGAAGGGTTGGCCATTGAGGCAAACACGCTTAGAGTTGAATTCCCAAGCCAACACAGAGTCTGGGGCTCATGCAGGTCCAAAGACTGGGATAAAATATAGGAAGATAGAAGCATTCTTAATCCATGGGTGGAACCTTCACAGAACTGGAGACCAAAAGGTTAACACAGGGCTATTTAGGTTTCCAGGGTGTTCGTAACTTGGTAGATACTAGATGCAGTCCCCTCGATAAGGCAGCATCTTCCCAGAAGGCTGCAGCAGATCACTAGTAGGAGGAGGTAGTGGGTGCCCAGAACTTAAGGCAGATCCATCGAATTGGCCAAGCTGGGGCAGCAACCAGCTTGTGCAGAATGGTCACACACCATGCACAGCAAGCAGCAAGGATCAGAAAATGCATCACTCTGCCAGAATAAGGAGTAAGAACTCCCAGCTTCCATGAGGGCTGATGTGGATGTTACTTGCTGCACCACAGGAAGACCAGGGATTTGCCTGAATATTGCTCTGAGGATGTCTGTATGAGTGTTTCAGACCAGAAATATAGGATTTTACAATAGGAAGAAAACAGAGAGAAAAGTTTGGGTCTACATGAGCAATTTGTCGGTTATTAAAAGGGAAGAAAGAAGGGGGTGAGGGAGAAAGGAAGGGAGAAAAGTAGAGGAGAGTGTCCTGGTCATTTGTTGTGAACTTGACACAAGCTAGAGTCATTTGGGAAGAAGGAACCTCAGTTGAGAGAAGCCTCCAAGACTGCCCTGTAGTCCCGTCTTCCCGACATTTGATTGATTAATCACTGGGATGTGGAAGGGTCCATCCCACTGTGGGCGGTGCTACACCTGGGCAGGTGGACCTAAGTTATTTAAAATGCAGGCTAAGTGAGCCACAAGGAGCAAGTCAGTGAGCAGCGTTTCTCCATGGCCTCTGCTTCAGTTCCTACCTTGGGTTCCTGCCCTGACTTCTCTCAACAACAGAATATGACCTGAGAGTTGTAAGATGAAGTAAACTCCTTACTCCGCAAGTTGCTTTTGGTCGTGGTGTCTTACCACAATAATCTCAAGTCAGAAAGGGTGGAAAGAAAAGATTGAACCATGCATGGTCATGTCCACCTGTAATCCAGCACTGGATGAGCACAAGGCAAGCTAGACTACGTATCCACATGAAGCACAAACATCTGCTGATAATGATGACTCACTTTTCCCTGACTGCTGTTTTTGGTGTGGGAAGCTGAGAAAGTCCAGAGTGAGTGTGTATTCCCCTGGTTCAAGCGTGGATGTTGAGAGCATGTGCAGAAAGCATCAACCACAAAAGCTTCCTCCTTCTTGATGACTGCAGCCTGGAACTGCTCCTTGACAGAGACCTGAATCAACATTAGTTCACCCACCTCCCATCCATGCTGTTTATAATAAATGTGTTCCCAGGCACATGGTTCCATTCAAGTGCACAGCCCACCCCATCCCGGCTTTTCTGTATGTGTGTCTGTCATTTCTTCATTCCTCATGGCCCCAGTCAGGTCACATCCAAAGTCGTCTTGTCTTCCAAATCTTGTCTCCAGAGTTAAAGATTACTATTTAGATTAGAATCTAAACTGTCCTCAGTAGGCTTATGCTTTGAACTGCTGCCCCCAACTGCTGCCACTATTTAGAGGGGGGCTGTGGAACCTATAAAATCTGGTAGCAGGCCTTTGGAGGTTATAACCTGTTTCTGCTTTTTGCTCTGCCTCCTGGTCAACTGTGATGTGAACAGCCTCAGCCACACCCTCCTGCCTCCATGAACCCAAAGAAACAGAGCCAAAATCCATCCTTCCTTGTTGGTATTGTACCTGTTGGGTATGGTAGCCACAGCGATGTGAATGTATCTAAGAGGCTGGGTCTCATGTGTGGCCTGTTAAGTCAATTAGGAGGTAGACAATTGGAAAAAGTTCAGAAAATCTTACATTCTGTCTGAACATTTTCACAAAAGAGAAGTGCTTCCGATTGCACACACAACCTGTCAGGCCTCTGTGTTATTCTCTCCTTCGTGTTCCTGTGCAGACACAGGGCTACTAGAGCTTAACCGGCTGTGTCATGTTCCGAAACCGTAATCGGTTTTGTGGGACTCTCATGCAGAGAAGAACTGTGTAGCTTCTAGAAGTATTCTCATTGGCCACTATGCTCAGAGAAAACTCAGGTCAGTGTGCTTTCTGGGCAGAGTCCTTAGCACCTCACTGTAGCCTACTTCTCTGTTGCTGTGAGGAACAACATGACTAAAAGCAACTCTAGGGGGCGAAGGGCTTATTTAGGAAAGCCAGGGCAGGAGCTCAAGTTGGGGAACCAGGAGGCAGGAACTGAAGCCGAGACCATGTCTGCCCACTAGGCTGCGTGTTCCTGAACCCCAAAACCTTCAAAAACAGTGCCACCAGCTTTTAGGGACCATATGCTTAAATTCATGAGCCTTGGGAGGAATGTTTCCAATTCAGACAGTAACACTGGGAACCACAAGCTCCATTCTCTCTCCCCCACACACTGGCAAGCATCACCCTGTTTGTCTCTGCTAGTGGAATCAATGAGATATTTGTCTTTCTGTGACTGGTTTGTTTCCTGTACTTAGTATCCACAGGAGTCACCAATGTTATGGCATGCATCAGAACGCCCAACTTTTTAAGGCTGAATAATATTCCATTGCTCTCCAGCCTATTGAATCTCCATCAGGCTAAAGAGGATATAATTGGATCACATCCGATATGCCATCTTGGGAATGTCACTTTTATAGAAACGGCCTCACAAATGATTTGAAATGTATCCTTCTGTTGATGGTTTCAGACTGTGTATAGTCTAAATTTATGAATGAACTGATCAAAATTCCATTGTGTATATAGAACCCACTTTGTGTGAATGGGTTTCCATCCATTGCATATACTGACTTGCTTTGGCATTTTAGTTATCGAGAATGATATTACTATAAACATGAGTACACAATCTTTCTGTGTCTGTCTGTCTGTCTCTGTCTCTGTTCCTCCTCTTCCCTCTTCCCCACCAAGATGTGATGTTAACACCAAGAGGAGACTTGAGAACCATTAACACCTTGGTGCAAATGTGTTTGAAGTGCTAGCTGTAAATGAAAGCATCCCTATCCTAAAAATTAGGCCAAAGTATATGAACACTACATTCCCCACTTTTCATCTGAGATCTCTGAGTATGTAGCCATGCTGCTTACAGCCCTGGAGCACCTCAGGGGACCACAATGACAGCACAGTCCTGTTCCCACCATCCTAGATCTTCATTTCTTCCCCCACCCCCTCCCAATGTTTTTATTTTTTTCTCTTTTGCTTTTTTCTCTGTGTAACAGTCCTAGCTGTCCTGGAACTCACTTTGTAGACCAGGCTGGCCTCGAACTCACAGAGATTCACCTGCCTCTGCCTCCTGAGCTCTGGGATCAGAGGTGTGCGCCACCGCTGCCCCCAGCTCGCCAGTCACATTTTTAAAAGTATTGCCTGGATAGTTGCGTTCTTCCTTTCAAGAATTGTCTGCTCAGCTCCACAGCCCATGTTCTAGATGTTACTTGTTTTCTTAATGGTACAGTATGGGCTCTAATCTTCTGTTGACTGATAGCTGCTGAAGGTTTTCTCCCACTGTGTGGGCTGCTATCCCTCGTTTCACAGTCCTTCAGAAGCTGTTTGGTTTTATGAGCTCGTATATGTCACTTGTTGGTCTTTCCTGTGCTAGCAGTCTTCCTCAGAGTCCTCACCCATGTTGGAAGCTGAAGCACAGCCTCTGCCTCTTCCTCTAGCGCTTCCCGGGCACCCGGCCTCTGCTGAGATCCTTGATCTATCTGGAGTTGAGTTTTGTGCCGGCTGAGGGATAAGGGTCTAGTTTCATCCTCTTACATGTTGACCCTTTCCCCAGTACTACTCAAAGATTCTTTCTGCCTTCTCTCTTGTATACATTTTTGGCATCTTTGTAAAAAAAAAAAAATCAGTTAACTGTAGTTGCATGGACTTATATCTGGATTCTTAATTCTATCCCATTGGCTAACACATCTATTTTGTGCCAGCACCATATTGTTTTTATTACCATTACCCCTGAATGTCCTTGCCATCTGTGGCCATTTCCTAAGGAAGGCCGCTTAGCCAGAAAGCATACATGGGAGTTATAAAGTGTGCATGCATCTCACGCTGCTACCATCTAGTTTTCCAATAGGAAGGGGGAGGCCTAATGGATGACAGAGGCTCATTTGCCTCGAATTACGGTTTAAGTGAAACCACAACACATATCCCCAGTCCTTCCTGCACACACATTTGTCCTGGTCCCCTGCAGCTTCACTAATCTCTTCCAGTTATCTTGTCCTAGTGAAGGCTGCGCTAACTGACCATATCCGCTGGATCCTCCTCTCGAGTTGTGCACTAAAAGTCTCCTCTAAACAACAGTCCTCCTTCAGAGAAAGGTATGCAACTGGCCAAGAGTTTTCTTCCTGCAAACTGCACATCCTGTGCTCAGAAGCTGTTAATAACCTGCAGGGATTCTTGGCTGCCGCGCCACTGTTCTTTCTCTGATTGTAATGTGCCATCTTCTCGGCCTATTGTATCCAATCAAGTCCTACGTGCACAAAGACAGCTTGGGAAGACACAGCAGCATGTTGTGTGGGGGAGGGTTCTTACTGGAGAGTAGAATCATACAAACCTTCATATTTCCCTCTTTCTAAAATTTGTCTCTATCATCCAGTTATTCTAGAGCCAGTATTTATTTTATTTTTTTCCATTTTATTTTACCTTGGTGGGTGTCTTGCCTACATGGATGTTTGTGCATTGCCTGAAGAGGTTAGAAGAGCATGTTGGATCCTTTGGAACTGGAGTTGCAGACGTTGTGGGCTGCCACGTGGGTGCTGGGAACCGAACTCAGCTCCTCTGCAAGAGCAGTCAGTGATCTTAACCACTGAGCCATCTCTCAGCCCCTCAGCATTCATTTTAATAGAGGAAAACAATGGAAATGCATTGTTGGTTTTACAATCATATGAAGTACAATAGCCCCAAGGGTCCTGGTCCATGCAAAGATGGCAGAGATCTCACTGAGCATCAGTGCCAGAGTGAGCAGCCGAGTCCCAGTGTGTTGGGCTCATGCTACTGAAGGTAAGAGAAGATTCGCAGATGCTGACTGTAAGAAGTGTATCCCAGCATCCCACTGGTGAGCTGTGCAAACCTTTGGCAAGTTCCTTAGTCTCTCTGTGTCTTGAGGCTTTGACTTGAAGAGTAGGATAGGCTTGTTTATGCAAATCTCCTAGGAGTATTTTGAGGACTAATCCTTTTATGTAGTAAACACCTCGAGGGGAGCCTGGTATATAGTATGCACTCAAGCAGTAGTAGTTATGACTGTAGGAGAAGGTAGGGAAATCTGGTAGAACCCTTCTGGGCCATCAGCACTCAGTCTAAGCCCCTTTCCTTTGGATGCCTCTTTCTTTGTCTCCAAAGTCCACACATTCCTCAAGGTCACAGCCTTCACCCAAGCCTGTCTTTTCTGAGCCTCCAGTCATTAGAAGTCCCATCATTTCCCACTGCATAAACCCTCTCCACCGCATCCAAACATCTCTGCTACGTATTTCTGCACTTGCTTCCTCCCCTCTTTGAATCCGTTTGCAGCAGAAACTGTACGGCCTGTCACATGCTAGAAGGCACACTAATTTTGCAGACTGAATTCCATGTTTTTGAGGTGATTGACTTGTCTTTTTAAAAAGTGTCAGTTGGAGTCAGGAGGTGATGTCACATTCGTTTAATCCAAGCATTGGGGAGGCAGAGACAGGTGGATCTCTGAGTCCTAGGCCAGTCTGATCTACAGAGTAAGTTTCAGGACATCTAAGGCTATACAGAGAAACCCTTTCACAACACACACACACACACACACACACACACACACACACACGCATGCACACACAGAGAGAGATAGAGATAGAGATAGAGATAGAGAGAGAGAGAGAGAGAGAGAAGGGAAGGAAGGAAGGAAGGAAGGAAAGAAAGAAAGAAAGAAGGAAGAACTGTCAATGTGAGTTTTCACCTGGGGAACCTGCAGCATGTGAGCCCAACTGACTGCCTTGTTAAAATAGTCACCTCCCTGCCTCACACCTATGGGGAGATTAACCTTGCACTTAACACTATGATCTTTATTCTGTGGGAAGGCTGCTCACCTTATTAATTTGCCATCAGAATCAAACTCCATCTGACCACAAACTCACAGGCGTCTGTCTGATGGGGTTTTAGAGCTAATAACTGTGCATCTCATTCTTGGCCAGCTTTAGTTGCGGGAGTCGTGCAAAGCTTGCTAGTGGCCTGCAGTCAGCAACTTTATATTTAGAGACGCAAAATGCTAAATTTGCTAGCGTGTTCTTTTCTGTTTACCTCCTACATGTCTTGGCAAATAAAACATATACTGTTTGTTGGTCTCCATCTAGACCACACTTCCTGTTCAGATGCTGTCTTTCATTCGTCAGAGAGCCACAGACTCTTAACTATTGTGTTGTATCTGTTGCCCAGCCCCGATTAGAGTGCCAAGCACCTACTCACGCAAGCCTTGTGTACTGAAGTGACATTATCTGAAAATGAAGGCTCAGTGTCACACACTTAATATTTTGTCTGTATCTAACAGTATTCTGCATGACTTCTCCACTGAAGCCTACTCTAACTTTGCCAAAAAGTATGACTGCCTGGGTTGAATTGATGTTTGATTGATCTTGAGATTTTTAGAAGGCATCTCATTGGAGCATGCAGAAATCGTGTCTGCACACAAGGGGCCCACAGTGCTAATGGAGCAAACGTTGGCACATGACCTAAATTTCAAAAGGGATAAGAGAATATTAAAATATGGCTGCCGGGGCAGGGTTTGGGGACCTTGTGTCCTGATGATGTTTAATGTACCTCAAAACACTATGATTTGGGGGTGTATCCTTCCTGATTCTGACCCCAGGGCCTTTGTTTATCCTGAAGTGTTGTTCCTGATCTGCTTGACCCTTGGAGTTTGCTCTGCACATGCTGGGGCGAGTCAAGTACAGATTTCTGGCTATCTGCTAAGTTTGAAAACAGACCCTTCACCTGGGAAGTTTTGAGTGTTTAAGTGGGCAGAGTTTTGAGGAGTGAAATATGGATGATTTGTTGATTATAAAAGGCTTTTAGTCTCCATGATAATTGCTAAAATGAAATAGGGATAATTTCAAAAGGAAAATCACTTCCGTTTGAGTGGTTTGATGGTCTGATGAGAAAAGCTGTTGCTGGGCTGCATGCAGAAATGAGTTAGGGAGCATAGCAGTGACGGTCTGTGAAGTTCCAACCCTGAACTCGAGGGGGACGAAGAGTGGAGAAGATGGAAAAGCCAGAACAATGTACAGTGTGCTCTGTGGCACGTCAAAGACCCGAGGGTTAGATGCATCAAGTCTGTCTTTCAAAGGTATGGAATTTCAGACAGATGGGGAGGCGTATTGGCAGTTTCCCCAGTCTGGTTCTCCTTGACCTCTTCCAGCCTCCACAAGTAACTGAGTGGGAAAATGCTTTCTGAGCAGCTTCTCTGCAGTTGTCAATAGATCATTAACTGTAGCTATATTTAGCCCAACAAGGATTGATCACTAAAATCCCAGCAGCTGTTATTGACACAAAGATGGTTCCTCAAAAAAAAAAGTTAAAAACTGTGATTTTGTATTTTGGTGGACAGATAGATGAACAGATGAGTGATGGACGGATGGGTGGAAACTCTTTTGAATCTAAGCATGTCTGTATATAACTGTCCTTTTCAGTAACGTGACTAGAGAGGGACGGGAAGAATTTGTAAGGCTCCTCAGCTGGATCCTTACTTGGGAATGAGGACGACTAGGAAATATTTTGTCAGCCTCATCAGGGAGTGGTGGTGCACACCTTTAAATCCCAGCGCGTGGAAGCTAGAAGCAGATGGATCTCTGTGCTTTAGGCTAGCCTGCTGCACACAATGAGTTCAAGGCTGGCTGGAAGAAAAGCACACCCATTTGCATATCAAGAACATTCTTTCATCTTTCCTATTTCTCACTATAAAACTGATTTGCGACAAGATCTCACTATGAAGAGAGTTCCGGACCAACCAGGGCTACATAGTGAGACCTTGCTTCAAATCAGTTTTACCTCGAGAATTGGGGATGGTGTTAGAGCGATGTTGATAAGCCAGTAGACAGTTTTCCGTCAGAACCACACCTGTCACAGAAAACAGGAGCCACACGAAAGCCTCCCTGTATCATCTGACATTACAGGCCAGGCTTGTCAAAAACATCAAAATATAATTAAGAATAGCACTGGAGCTAATTAGCTTGAATTTGTCTAAGCAATGTCACAACACAAGATGTTTTCTCACCATCTAGAAAGGAATGAAAACGCCGGACGAGTTCAGCATTGTGGAATCTTTTACACCGCTTTGAAAACCGGAGTATCCCGGGTCTCTCTGGTAAAGCCTGCTACTACGGATACTGCAGGACCACTCTTGGCCAGGGGGGCTGATGAACAGGGCCTCGTAGCTGTCAGAGGGAAAGCCAGACTCTGTCTGGAGGCTCCCGCCACACTGTGTCCAACACACGCTGTGTCTGTGTTTCCTAACTTCTTTCATCGCTCTAGAGCTATGCATACCTCTCCCCCAATACACGCTAGGCAGTGTGAATAGTGGGAAGACATTTTCCTAGACGTTTGAATAAAAGAGACCCAGCGCCCTAAGCTCCTGTGCCAGCGGAGATCTGCGGTGGTCAGGGACAGGGGTGCTGCACTGGCGGCAAAGGGTGGTGTGGTGCTGCGCAGGCATTGCGCTGCTCTTCGCCCTATCCCTGCCCCCTTCTGGCTTGTAATCACTGCATTACAAGTTTAAGGTTTCCCTTCTGTGATGCAGGGGTCCTAATGACAATAGAAAGCAATAGTGCCCTTGGTATGATGATATAAAGAGTCCCTTGCAGCTTGGCTCTCTATAAATGCTTATTGAATACAGTTAATGAGTGTTTCGTACTAACCAAGAAACTCGATGGTCTCATATTGGTAGGGAGGGCTAGTGGACCTGACACAGGGATCACGAAATTGAATAAAACATGGTCCTTGCCAACAGATTGATTCAGACCGGAAACCTAGGCAGTCAGGAAACCAGGACCCATGACCGCAGGCAAGCCATTTAATTTCCATATATATTAGGTACCTGACTGACTGGTGAAAAATCTTCTTTTCGAGGGTTTCTCTAAGGAAAAATAAAATTTAACAAACAACCAAATCTGTGAGAAATGTTTGTTTTACAAGCAGAGTTGTTACGTGATAACTCATGTATATATGGGCGTAGATAGTTAGAAAGCAAATCCCTCCCCCAAGCCTTGGTCTCAAGGGACTCTAAGAATGAAGGCAAGTCATTCAAGTCTCATCCGTCTGGGATTTGTTTTATTTCTGGCAAAGGCCTAGTGGCTTATATCATTCTACCTCACCACAGCACACAGACAAAAGTCAGTCCTCAGTGGCTGCTGCAGGTAATTTCTCATAGGATGCGCTGGAAGAGAGTGTGCAATATTTATTTTAGAAGCAAACTGGGTATAGTAATAACCCAACCAATAAAATGAACACTCTATATAGTTTAATAGTCAAATTTGGGGCCATCAGAGGGCCATTGTCCTCAGCTACATCAGACTGCAGGGTATATTTTAAAAATAGAATGCTTTATTGGAAACTATAGGCATATCCCATGACCTATTTTCTATTTGTTTAAAATATGTACAGTAAGCCTTATTTTGTTTTACAAGCTTAGATTTAGTTTTCTGCCGGCCACTCTTCTGTTTGCTCTGTAAAACACTGTCTGGAAACATATTCCCTACTGGAGGTTTCATTGGTCAGTTTTCCAACATTATAGTAATGAGTACCCGAGATGACTAATTTGTAAAGAGAAAGGCTAATTGGGCTTACAGCACTGAACGTTTAAGTCCACGACGGGCTGGCCTTATCGCTTTGAGCTTGTGGTGAGGCAGAATGTAGTGGTGGGAGTTAAAGAGAGCAAGGAGGGGGCCTAGGGTTCCACAACTACCATTGAGGGAGTGGCATAACCGCAATAACCAAAAAGTCTCTCATTAGGCTTCACCTCATAAAAATCTTCCAATTGTGCTATCCTGGGGTCTCAGCCATTAGCACTGGATTTTGGGTGGGAACACTGATGGTTCAAACTCCATCAATGATGAAGGGAATTAATCTCACTAGTCACAAAACATAAAGGGAAACGGATGGTGAGAAAGACATTATTGATGCCTATTGGTCATTGCATAGCTCCTTCTTAAATACAATTTTCCTATTATTTTATTTTATGTATATGGGCCTGAATGTACATATGCACACTACATGCCTGCAGGTGCCTCTAGGGACCAGAAGAAGATATTGGATCTCCTGGAACTGGAGGTGTGAGCTGTCATGTGGGTTATAGGGAGGTGTGAGCCGTCACGTGGGTTGCTGGCAGGTGTGAGCCATTGTATGGGTTACAGGCAGGTGTGAGCCATCATGTGCATTCTGGGAACAAAACTGGGGCCTCTGTCAGAGCAGCAAGTGTTCTTGCCAACCTCTGCAAAGCTACTTATATACTTATCTATATGAGAGCAGTAGGGGCTTAGAGACGTTAAGTCACTTTCCCAGTTAAACTGTGAATTTTGAATTGAATCCCTGTGGGCTTGATTGAAGAGGTTATGCCCTTTGCATCCAATCCTCAAGATTCTAGAATCCAGAGCAAGTGAGCAAGGAGCCGCGACTTGTGTCCTGCTTGTACCTTGGTGTGCTTACTATCTTAGCAACCAGATCACTGCAAGTCCTGATGTTTCCCCTGACTCTTTCCTCAGGAAGTCCAGTGCTGTGCATCTGCCTCATGAGGGTAAGGTCTGCATCATGGCAGACAGGGCTGAGCAGTATGGGAACTGTCCAGACCACATGAAGCATCACATTCTGCCATGAAATAGTCACATGGCAACTAGCATCATCCTAGAAATGTTTTGAAATCTATTTAATTTTTAATTGCAAGTGTATGGGCGTTCTGCTTGCATGTATATATATCTATGTACCATGTATATGAGTGCCCAGACAGACCAGATGAGGGCACCAGATCCCCTGGAATTGGAGTTACCGACAGTTGTGAGCCACCATGATTGCTGGGAATTGAACCCAGGTCTTCTGAAAGAGCAACACGTGCTCTTAACCACGGAACCACATCTCCTCCTGGAGTGTGGAAGCCTATTCTCCACATGTTCACCGTGGGTGTTTTCAAGCCTTGGAGCCCTCTGTTTCTTTTGTTGTTATTGTTATTATTATTACTATTTGGGTTTTTTTGAGACAGGGTTTCTCTGTATAACAGCCTTGGCTGTTCTGGAACTCACTCTGTAGATCAGGCTGGCCTCAAACTCACAGAGATCCACCTGTCTCTGCCTCCTAGTGCTGGGACTGAAGGCGTGTGCCACCACACCTGACTTTGTTATTATTATCTTTTTTAGTTGGCATATAAAATACTGTTTCATTGTCATACATGAATATCATTGCACTTTGATCACATACCCACTATCCTTTTGCATTTCCTTCTCCCCCCTCAGTTCCCTTCCTCCCCATATATACACATATATTCCTTGTATGAGAAGACACATGAGATGTGACTTTCTTCTCATTATCTTCTCTTATCATTTAGTCCTCTTCCTTCCCTGAAATACTCCAAATTATATGTTCACATCATTCAAAACATACAGTGTCCTTTCATATTTTGAACTTGTATTTTGCATATGAAAGTAAACGATATTTATCCATCTGTGTCTTGCTCACTTCAGTAGTATGATGATCTCCAACTCTATCCATTTCCCTACAGGTGGCACAATTTCATTCCTTTTTTTTTGTTTGTGTGTGTGTGTCTGTGTGTGTCTCTCTATGCGTCCTTCTCTGTGTCTCTTTCTCTCTGTGTGTGTGCTCACATGCTCACACACATGCACACACACCCATGTTTGCATATGGAGGTCAACTTTAGGTATTATTCTTCAGTATCCACTCGCCTTTTATTGTTTTATGAAACAGTCTCTCACTGGGACCTGCGCTTACCAATTAGTCGAAGCTAGCAGGTCAGTGAGTCCCAGTGTTCCATCTGCTTCTGCCTCCCGCGTGTTGAGATTACAAATGTGTGGTGTCCCACCTGGCTATTTTTACCCACCTGGATGCTGGGTATCAGCTTCAGGTCCCCACGCTTGCATAATCAGCACTCTGTTGGCTGAGCCATCTCCCCAGGCCCCAGTTTCATGCCTCTTTATGAACCCACTGTCTAAGAACTGTTTCCATTGTTTGGACACTAGTGATTGCTAGGATATCATGAATATTCATTGAACAACCACAAGCTAGCTGCTTAGCATGTGACTGCAGCTGAGGATTCAAGATGAATTAGAAATAACCTCTTCCAAGGAGGAATTTCCAACGCTATAGGGAACAATTTTTTTTTTTTTTAAAAAGGGCCCTAATGCCATGGAAAGCCCAGAGGAATGGCAGAGGTAGTCAGGGTCAACTACCCAGAGAAGCTTCGAAACAAGTGATTTTTGAGCCACATAGTGATGATTGAGCCTCCCAGATGAAGACGGGCAGCAGGTGTCCAGACAGAAGATGCCGAGAGTGCATGAGGGTAGCTGAACTTGTAGAGTGGGGACCTTTTCCGAGGGCTTCTGAACAGGAGACAGATGCTGTTGGGGCTACATTTTGAAAACACCCGCCATCCAGTGTGGGGCCGACTGAAGAAGAATGAAAGAAGGAGAAATGAATGAGAGGAAGTAGTGATGTTGGTCCCGGCTTGGGTAGGGCTTGGGTAGTGGGAATGGGGACTGGATGTGGGGGTGGGTGAGGATCTGCTTGAAGAGAATCACTAGGCAGCTACTTGTCAAACTTTGTGTTTCTGTGACTGTGTAACTTCCCTAGCAGGAACAGCAACTTCTGTGGCTCTATTAGTTACTTTCCTGCTGTGATAAGACCCCATGAGTTAAGGGACTCACGGACAAGTGTTGATTTTGGCTTATGGTTCTGGAGGGAGAGTCCATCATGGCGGGGTGTGCAGGGCAGCAGGAAGCTGAGCAGTCACCTCCCCTTCCACAGGCCACAGGCAGAGACACAAACTAGAAGTGGGGTGAACCTATCAATGTCCAAATCCACCCTCAGTGACATACTTTCATCAGTATGGCTCCACCTTCTAAAGGTTCCAGAAACTCCCCCAAACAGTACCTCCAAGTGGGGACCAAGTGTTTAATATCTAAGCCTATGGGGGATATTTCACCACAGTGACTGTTCCAGGTTATTGGAAAAAGTAATATGCTGGGCGGTGGTGGCACACGCCTTTAATCCCAGCACTCGGGAGGCAGAGGCAGGCGGATCTCTGTGAGTTCGAGGCCAGCCTGGTTTACAAGAGCAAGTTCCAGGACAGGCTCCAAAGCTACAGAGAAACCCTGTCTCAAAAAACAAAAAAAAGTAACTTACTTATAAAATATCCTGAGTAGCATTAGGGAAAATGGCATGTCTTTATATTTTCACCGCAGAACGTACATGAGAGCACATATCTGCACACAGAGAGTTCATGATAAAGTTTGTTATTTGCATCTCTAACATTGTTTCCCTTATGATAAGATTATCACCAATATATTGTCCTTTGGCTGTGAGGTAATTGGGTGATGATTTCCATTTAAGATATGAATCTTTACATATCGGGATATTTTATCCCTATGATATATATGCTCATAGGATATGTTTACGTGACTCTTGAATCAAGGTAATAAACACAAATTTCTAAATTTAAAAAATGATTTACTTTTACTTTTGCATATGAATGTTTGCATATTTGTGCCTATAGAAACCATAAGAAAGTACCAGATGTCCTGGAACTGGAGTTTTAGGGCCTGTGAACTGCCATGTTGGTGCTGGGAATTAAATCTGGGTCCTCTGCTAGACCAGCAAGGGTTCCTAATTGATGCACCATTTCTTGAGCCTCCAATAGTATTTTTTTTGAGATAAGTTTTCACTGTGTAGCCATTGTCTGGCTTGGGCTATGCAGGACACTGTGTAGGATAGACTGCCTTGAACTCATAGTGATCCACCTGCCTCTTCCTCTCAAGTCCTAATACTATTTTTTAAAAGGAAGCTAAGATAAGTGAAGTAAAAAGTTATGCACAAATCTAAATTAATTCCTGAGAAGCAAAGTATCTGTAGTCATTATTTCACTTCATTATGAGAACAAATACAAATGAATGTGTCAAAAGCGATGACAATTATTATGTCTTTGTGATTTGATAGCTTACATATTTTAATTATATTCTCTTAATTAGTGGCGCCTCTTTGTTCTTCATCTTTCCCAAAGTGAGACTGAACTCAGCTCCTGATGCAAAATAGTGTGTAATTTTTATGTAAGATGACATGCTACTAAGTGCAGAAGAATGACAATTGTTTTTCTGCTAACAAGTTAGCAATGACAAAAGGGAACCTAAACCAATTACTGAGCAAATATCTAATCTAGAAAGTGTCTCAAAAAAGTCCTGGGCCATCACTATCAATTTTAAGCAAAGATGGAATTCTAGAGCTTTACTTCTTTTATCTTTGGAAACCCATCCAAGAGTGTGGTTAACTAAAGAACAGAGATGCCATGTTTCAAAAGGTTTTAGAAACGTCACTGTGATGATCTTACTAGGATTATGATTGAAAACTGTTCAGTTAATTAATAATGCTGGACAACGGCATCCTATACATGGAGAAGGGTGGGCTCAAGCCTGGCTACGCCTTGAGCAGCTTACCCAGGATTCCATGGAAGGCTAACAATCACCGCATCACCAGAATTCTCACCCCCACGATGTCTGATCCCCTCTCTCCTTGTCCCAAATTTAATTTTGCCACCTTAGTATGATGCTAGTTCATATCAGCTGGCTGAATATTTATAGCAAAAATAAAAAAGGAAATAGAATGAAGTCTGGAGTGCCTGGTCCCTAGGATGCCATTATATGTCTTTCTTATACGCTAGGAAGTGAAGGAAGTTTCACATTTGAGATACTTGTTGAAGTATTTAGTGCTATGGTTTGAATTTTAAATGTATTTCAAAAGCCCACATGTGAAGGTGCTGTTGGGAGGCTGTGGGCCCTGTGAGTTGGGACCTTGTGTGAGGAGGTGGGTCATTGGGGAATTACCTTTGAAGAAGGAAGGGATTGCGGGGTCTCCACCTCTTATTCCTGTTTTTTTTTTTCACTATGAAGTAAACATTCACCACCAGGTTCCTATCATGATGTCCGGTCTCACTAGGAGCCCAAAGCAACAGAACTAAGCCAACAAGGACCTCCACTTCTGAAACCATAGTCAAAACATATCTTCCCATCTTTACAGTTAATTTTCTCTGGTAATTTTTTTTTCACTGTGATAGAAAGCTGACACATTTAGGGTCAAATGTGTTGGTGTTTGGAATTTGCCTATAAGTGATTTAGTTAAATAACTTATGTGGTATGAGGAAGAGAAGAGGTAGAGAGGAGGGAGAGGGGAGAGATGGAAAGAGAATAAGAGGAAGAGAGATGGAAGAATGGAGGGAGAGAGAGAAAAGAAGACGGAAAAAAGTGTGAGGGCCAAGGGGAGCAATAGTGAGGCCCCAACAGGAGGAAAAGCTGGTGTGGCAGTGTGTGGACAATGACAAAATAAAACGGGCATTTATTTTACAATTCCTTATGTTTTCTTTTGCATTTGGAAGATTTTTAGTATAAAGTCATTTAAGAAGTTATTATCTATGTGAGGAAGGACTTGAATGTCATTTGTGGCTTTGATAAGGCAAAGATGGCCTTCTAAGAAGATGAAAGTTTGTCTTCATTGTGTTTACTACAGTTTCTATGGGTTTGCCATTGTCAATGATTAAAAACAAGATATCTGGATTTACAAAATCGTTGAGTAGGTAAGCACAACCATTTTCAGGCACTCACCCTCTCCTCCTAGGTTTTGATTATAAATATATTAGTGTGGCCCACTTGTTACAATTGGCAGGCCCACGTAGATGAAATTTAAAGAGAGCCCAAAGTTTAGCTGGGTCTGGACAAATGTGTGATGTACGTATGACCACTGTGGTGTCACCTCCAGTGTAACTGCATTGTCCTCACGGTCTGAGCTGGATCGATTTAGTCTTTGCTTTTCTACTTCCCCTGACCCCTGGCAAGCATTGAGCTTACGCTCTCCCTATTATTAACTTTTTCAGAATGTCACATTTTTAGAATCATGTAACACATAGTTTTTTTCCCAACTGGCTTCTCTTATTTAAGTGTGAGTGGTTTCATTATTCTTTTATGGCGCCATTGGTCACTTTTTCTCCTTGTGGAATAATATTCCATTATATGGATACACCATTGGCTACTTTCCAAGTGAGGATATTTTGGTTTCTTTCAGTGTTTAGTGATTATGGTTAAACATTTAAGCAGATGTTTTAAGATTTTAAAAATGATTTGTTTTTATTTTATGAGTATGTTTGTAACGACTGACTGTATAGATGTGTACCATGTGCATGCAGTTCCTATAGCAGCCAGGAGAGGGCATCTGATGCCCTGGTATTGGAGTTACAGATGCTTGTGAGCTGCTATATGGGTGCTGGGACCTAAACTCCTGTCTTCTGCAAAAGCAGCAAAGTGCTCTTAACCATCAAGCCATTTCTCCAGTCCAAGGTGTGACTTTTATGTGCACTTGGATAAAATTTAATTCCACTGAATAAATTTCTAAAAATGTGTTTGCTGGATCCTATGGAAAAATTAGTCTTTGCTTTGTATGAAACTGCCAAATTGTCCTCCCAAGTGGCGGTTTCATTTTGCATTCCCAGCAGCAGTGAATGAGCAGTCCTGCGGCTCTGTGTCCTTGCCAACATTTGGCCTTGCTGCAATTTTGGATTTCAGTCAATCCAGTATGTATGCTGGGCTATTTAATTTGCGTTTTAATTATAACTCCCTAATGGAATATTTAATGCCTATTCGATCCCCGTATTTTTCCATGCCCACTTTGACAAAAGGTTTGTTCAGATATATTGCTCATTTTTTAACCCTGTACATTGTTTTCTTACTGAGATTTCAGTAGTTTTTTTTTTTTTATAACAAGTGTCTTTTCATGAGTTAGTCCAATGGGAGACTCAGTCAAGAATTTACTTATTTAGCAACTTCCGCAGGTACTGGCTGTACATAGGCTCTGCATACTTTTTCTCTTCTACTAACAGAAACTGGAGGTCTTTCTGTCTTCAAATACGTAACACTTTTGACTCCTTTGTAGCCATTTGACATGGGTCTGGTGGGGCTTCCTGGAAAGACTGTTAAGGGGGGTAGAACCCCACTGACATGGAAACCACTGATCTTTTGCCCGTTGTTTGTCCATCTACCATTTTCCTGAATGCGAGGCAACGTCTATGGACCCATCTTGTGAAGATGATTGCAAACATCACGTGACAAGGGACATATTCCTAGTGACTCTAAAAAATCCAACACGTATGACACCCTGGAGATGTTGCAGGAGCCCTAGTGCTTGCTCCAGGCTTCTTGTTTAGAGATGTAGTGAAGCTGAAACGCTTTCAGTATACTGTGGACAGGATGCTAACGGTAAGTTATATGCACTATGTACTCAGTCCGACAGTACAAGGTATCACACTGGATGGGAGCGGAGAATAAAGCGAGGTCTTCCCCAGGAAGCTGAGCTCTAGTGAAAGAGCAGTGATGTGGATGCAGCAAATGCCAACACTTCAGAGCCAGGCAGTTAGGGATCACAGTGTGTTCAAAGTGAGTCTAGAGGTAGCTTAGGTAAAGCAAGGGTTACTGAAGAAGGAGAACTGGGGAAAATGTAACTAGCAACCACAAGAAAGACATTCTGCTGAAACCTCTATCAACAGGTATTTACTAGTGGCTAATTGAACACATGCCTTAAAGACAACCTAAATCAGTTTTTCATGAGCTCTTTATTTGGGATTCAGTTGATTCTCTCTCTCTCTCTCTCCCTCCGTCCCTCCCTCCCTCTCTCTCTCTCTCTGTTTCTCTCTCTCTCTCTCTGTGTATAAAACGGTTTCCATTTTGTGATATGAATTGTAAATAAAAACAGAAGGCATGTGTGATATTTCTGTTTGTGATCCTCCTGCCTCTGCCTCCTTCAGCAAATTCTACGGGCGAGCGCCACCACAACCGGCGATATTTCTGTTTGTAAAACTCATTTCCTTTGGAACCTCGGAAAGCATACTGCCTTCTCTATTATTCCCTTTCCTCCTTGTCTTGTTTATTTTCGCTTCAGTTATCTGACATCACCCGAGACCAGGATAAGTTGATAGTTCAAGACTATCCTATTTAATAGGCAGAGCGGCTTTCCTCATAGGTGGGGGGAGTAGGATTTGGGAATGGGTGAAGACAGAGAAGAGGAATCTGTAGATGAAAAAGATGGGAGGGTTCTGAACAGATTTGACTGAGCGGGGCTTAATGCCAACTGATGACAGGGCTATAATCCTCACAGGCTTAGGTGAATGCTCAGCTCTGCACGGTGTCTGAGGACTTACAGGTGGGTAACACAACCTGGGTCAGAAGCACTCAAGACACGGGTGAAGGTTAGGCTACAGGTGGTGACTCAAAGGGTCTGCAAGCAGAGGGGGTACCCAGGTCTCCTGGTTCCCCACCTTGGAGGAGGAGGCCTGAGGAGGCACCGCCTCCTCTGCAGCGCCCCGCCCCCGCAGCGCCTACGCGGCCAGCTCCTGACCGCTCACCATTGGCCGCAGCGCTCGCCAATCCAGCCCCCTGGCCTCGAAGGGGGCGTGGCCGCGCGGTGCCGGGCCGGGGGCGGCGTCTGTCGCCGCTGTGCGCTGCGGTGCGGGCGGCGGGACGATGGATCCGGGATCGCGGCGTGGTGAGTGCGGCTGTCGTCCTTCCCAGGCTCCTGGCCGACCTCCGGGGGACGTGGGGCGGGATTCCGGGGGCGCCGCGCTTGGGCTGCGGACCTGCCCTGGTCCCTCCCGGCCGCAGGTGGCGCCGCATCCTCTCTGCGCATCCTTCATCCCGATAGCTCCTGTCCCGCGTGCGGCCTGGCCTGCGCCGGGGTCCTGCGGGCCGCGTGCAGCGTGGCTCCGGTTGCTCCCGGCCTGGTCCACGGCGCAGCTTCCCGGACTGAACATCGTTCCCACCCTCTGGGTTTTGGTACTTCCCAGGAAATGCCGGTTTTCCCTCTTGGTTTGGCCTCTCTGCAGTGGAGAACAGAGTTCTTAATTATTGAGAAACTATGCGATAGGCCTGGGATTAAAGGGAGCCTGTCATCTTCCGAGCTGTTGTTGAGTGGAATAAAAAAATTCTTTATCATTTAGGGTTTGGTTTTGATATGGTGATTGCCTTCTAGCAGGGATTTTTTTTTTTTTTTGAGTTTTCGAAAGCTGAAGGTTAGAAAGGGTCCTTTTTATTTGGCGTCGAAGCTCTTAAATTCAAATGCCTAGTGAGACATGATATTTTAACTTTTAATATTCCGAATCCACGTTTTTGTAAGGGGAGGGACTGACTATTTGAAATGTTTTAATTTAGAAAGTTTGGCTTGTCCAAAAACCTGCGACTTTACAGCAAACCGAGTTTTATATACTTGGCTGGTTTCTCTGTCTCGTCCAGGGCAAATTCTCCTGAGCACCGGCTGTTTTTGTGCCTGCTTTACCAAACTTTCCTATTCAAGCAGTGAGACAATGCCTTCAGTGGATCTTTTCAGCCGGTTCTTTCATCTCCTTGAGAGGCTAAACCAGAGAGAGCAGGTTTGACCTTTCCCAAAGGCAGTTAAAGATCACATCCTCTCAGCTTCCTTCTCCCAGGGTTCTAACAGTTGCCTTGTAGCGCTCAATTTTCTGAATTTAAAAGATTGTTAGAGTTGATTTTTAAGAAAGTTCTATTGTTTTAGATGTTCAAAGCTCCCTGGATTGTAAAAGAGACTTTGCTTGGACTGGTATTTGTGTTGCTTCACTTCCAACAGGGGAAAGGATTTTGTTCTAGAGCCATGCACAAACATCACGTCTGCGCAGTTTTCCAAGGGAAACTGCTTTAGAGCATTGCCTGATCGGTTTGCTTAAAATTTATAATCTCATTCTTACTGATGGATGCTGGTCATTTCAAAAATTCTGAGAATAAAGCCGGAACGAATTTTGCTAGGTGGTTATGCCAACATGGACAGCCCCTGCTTCAACTTGGTCCATCATCAGTATGTGTAGACATACTTTACAGTTTTCATAGAGACTTATATGTTGACAGGCAATTTTTATTGGTTATTGGGATGCTTGGATGAAAACAACTTTGTTCGATACATATGAAAAGACTTGTCTGTGTATGCTCCACTGGATTTCTGACTCCAGCAATACCCTTTGAAGAAAGTAGGTTGTGCTTTTCCCTTGGGAGTGTGTCTCTAAATTGCTGTACAGACTTCAAATTTCTCACCTTCTCAAGTCTTTAAAAGTTAATTAACTGATTTTAAGTGCTTGTTTAAATTCAGGTTTTTGTGTGTCCAGTGTACATACGTGTGTATGTGTGTTCAAATGTGTATATGTGTACGTGGGTCCTCTGTTGATCTTTGACTTTTTTGAGGCACAGTCTCACTAAACTTCAGGCTCTCAGTTTTTCTGCAATGCACTCCTGCAATTCCCTTGTTTCTGCCTCCCCTTGCTCTCCAGTGCTGGGGTTATAGGTGCGCAACTATGCCTGGCTTTTTACAGGGGTGCTTAAGATCCAAACCTGGGTCCTCAATTATGTGCAACAAACACTTACCCACTGAGCTGCTGGCTTCCCAGAATGAACGTGGTCCTCAGAGCATTATATTGTACTTAGGCATTGTTTCTAACTTACTTTTTGGCATTTGGAACCACATGTACATTGGAAAAAATATTTAATGTCAACATAGAGATGTATGGAATAAAGAGTATCAGTTTCTACCCTTCCCGCCTTGTGTCTGCACTGATGCTGTTTCTTCAGGGCTAACCAAACAATACTATGGGGTATGTCTTTTCAGATTCTTTAGAAATTAATTAATTAATTAATTGTTTATGGGTGTTTTGCCTGCATGTATGTCTATGCACTGTGCACATGGAGGCTAGAAGAGGGCATAAGATTCTCTGGAACTGGAGTTATAGATGGTTTTGAGCCCACATGTGGGCCCTGTGAATTGAACCTAAGTCTTCTGGAAGAGCAGCAAGTGCTCCTATCTCTCCAGCCCCCAGATTTGAGGTTTTTTTTTTTTTTCAAGTGGCCTTTTCTATCTAGGTGAGTGCCTACTCAGTACCAAGAACTACCTTATCCACTGAGTTGCAGAAATGAGAGATACGAGATTTTCAGATCTCCATAGCCTATCCTGACCGACAGTGGGGTGTGGTCAGCTTCATGAATGACCTACTGTATTCATTTACTTCTCTTCAGCCTTTAGGATACTTTAGGGTTTGTCTTGTATGGTAGGAATATACTGATCAGCAGGGCAGGTATCTCTGTTGGCTCTCAGTGAACTTACTGTCACATGCTGGCTATAGTTTGTATCCTGGAAGGACCATAACACCTCAGAGGAGGACTACTTACTAGCGTTAAGGGGCTGCTCTGACATGAGAGAAGCTCCCAGAGTAAGTGAATGACAAGGAGTTGGCTCTAGTCTCAGCTGAGGGAGAACTGTACGAAGACATGGGCAGAGTGCAGTGGAGTAACTGAAAACACTTGTAGGGTGTGAGCGCAGGGAAGTAGCAAGAAGTGAGACAGGAGAATAAAATCAATCCAAGCCGTTGCTGACGGGAGAGTTTGAACATCAATAGACAGTAGGTTATGGCTGAAGGATTTTGAAGAAAAGAGAGACATGGTTAGATTTTCCTGGGGTAGGGGGCGGGGGAAGGAAATGAACTGGAAGAGGGAGGGCTGGGAGGAGGGAGGTTTGAGGAGGTAGTATTGCTAGAACTTCATCATTGGCTGGATGACTGTGTGTGATTCAGGCTAGCTGGATGATAGCTTTTAGGGCAGTACTCTGTTGCCCTTGGTGGTTTGTGACTTGGTTGGCAACCCAGGGTTTCTAGGATTAAATGGGGCAGCCGCATCTGCTGCTAGTGATGGGGACATGGTGGGTTATGCTTGTCCAGGCTAAGTCTCAGCTGCTGTGGGACAAGTATTCTGGAGTGTAAGAACAGTGGTAGGAGGCATGAGATTTGAGGAACTCTGCATTTGAAAGATAGGTGTGAGGTGTTTGAGAAGCAAGAAGGTCATGGTGTTCAAGGGAGCCTCTGACAGCAATGACACCTAGTGGTGAGAGCCCTAAGGTCGGTGTGCACCAGGGTTCACAGTGGGTGGAAATCTAGAGTGTAGACTGTCTTGTTCTAGAAATTTGGTGGTAACGGTAAAGGGTGGATGCAGGGAGTGGGGGCGAAGGGTGGTCTTGTTGATTTTGGCTTTACCTGCGAGGCTCTGAGTTAGTATAAAGAACTCTGAGTTGGTGTAAAGCCTCCCATATGTAATTCTCTTTACATATGGGAGGTATTGGAGAGAGGTCCCTCTTCATAGGGACCTCAAGGTAACTGTTGGCTTTGGCCTAGGGGTGCTGTAGTCTCCCTAGTGGTCTCCCAAACCTTTTTGCTGTGGATTAAGAAATGAAGGGAAGAGAGAGGAGCCAGTCAGTGTAGTTGGGCTCCTAAAACTCTGGGAAGAGAGAAGAGTAGAAATTCTTTCTTCCAGATGGGCACTAGAGACGGGCATCTGGTACAGGATTTTTTTTTCCTTCTTTCTCAAGATGTGGAATTTTAAGAATAGGGAGGTTCTTATTCGAATGGATTCCAGCTTGGGCTAGCCTGTCTTTGGGTTCCCCAGAATTATGGTCATGTTGTCCTTAAATGAGGGAGTATCTTCCCCTTTTTTTCCTTTGGTCTTTTTCTTTGATGAGTACTCTGTCTTTGCACTGGCCTCAAGGCCAGCCGTTTGGTCAGAGCCCGTCCCCCTAGGCTGGCAGACAGCCCAGGTAGAGTGACTTCTCCATGCTCACATTTCAGTCGCTCCTTCCTTCGCTTTTCCCTGGACCCATGCCCGCTCTTGGAGGTTACTACCTTGTTTTGTTTTTTTCTTTTCTTCTATTTTTGCCTTTTTTTCCCCTGAGGACGCTTTTAAACAACGTTTTATTTCAATTTTAGATGCTCCAAATATCCTAGGGTACACTCTCACCTTCCAGCTCAAGCTTCTGCGCCTTGGTTCTGCTCTCAGCATCCGGGATGATTTTCAACTTTGTGTTTTACCTTTGCTGGGTGGTACAAACAAACTTATGCCCTGGCCATGCTAGGTATGCCATCCACCACTGAGTCCTCTTAAAGGTTTCTTGTTTTGAGATAGGTTTCACTGAGTTACCCAAGCTACTCAAGTGAATCCTAGGATTCTCTTGCCTCACTCTCTTGAATAGCTGGGATAAATAGCTGCGATTACTAGCCTATATCACCAGGCCTAGATCCCACTTTGTATTTTTTTGAAACTTTTCCTGGGACATGTTTTTAGGGTCCGCTCTACCACCAGATTAGTGGAGCAGTGGTGCTGAAATTGATCCAAAGTGTCTTCTGGAGCAGAAAGAGGGAGAAGATGAGCAAGGAAGTCAGGGCCACGAGGGGTTGGTCCACTCACTGAGACAGTGTGCCTGACCTAATGGGAGCTCACCAAATCCAGCTGGACCGGGACTGAATGAACATGTGATCAAACCGGACTCTCTAAATGTGGCTGCCAATGGGGATGGACTGAGAAGCTATCGATAATGGCACTGGGACCTCTCTCTTCTGCATGTAATGGCTTTTTGGGACCCTAGTTTACTTGGATGCACACCTTCCTAGGCTGGGATGGAGAGGGGAGGGCCTTGGACTTCCCACAGGGCAGGGTACCCTGCCCTCTCTTAAGGATGGAAGGGGAGGGAGGAGGGTTAGTGGGGGAGCAGGAGGGGAATGGGAGAAGGGGAGGAAGTGTTAATTTTTGAATGGAAAAATAAAAAAAAGTGTCTTCTGTCATATTACATATTTTAGATATACATATAAATGTGAGTAAATATGTATTATATATAGACTCTTTTACCATGTAATTTTGCATTTATTTATTATATATATTTATATGTGTATATTGACTCTTTTACCATGTAATTTGATGGTTTTTATCATATATATTTATATGTATATGTTAACTCTTTTGCCGTGTAATTGTACAGTTTCCTTTCTTTTCAGTGTTCTCATCATTTTTGTCTGTTACGGTAACAAACGTCCGCCATAACCATAACTTAGAACGAAGTGAACAAGGTTTGTTTTGGTTCAGTGTGAGCAGCTGGCCCTCTTTTGCCTTTAGGCATATGACAAGATGTCACATCACGATATAAGCCACTCAGTGCTTCAAGGCCAGAGTAAGTGTGGGAAGAAGAAACCAAGGTCCTTTAGTACCACAGCCCCGGTGCCTTGAAACTTCCCACCAGGCCCCGCCTCTCATCTTACCATCTCCCTGGCACATTTCTCTGGCAGTCAGAACTTTAAACCAGACCGTGGAGTAGCAGTCAGTCTTCGTGTTGGATGCCTGGGTCATAGGTACCATTGTAGTTAGCCAGTTGCTTGACGTGATCAAGCTCCTGTTTAAGTCCTTCCTCTGGAGTGCCCAGGATCAGAAGTGCTTTGGATGCTGGAAGTTTCTGCATAAACTTAATGACATATCATGGGTATGGGATCCAAGTACAAACACAGAATTCATGAATGTTTTGTGTATATCATACAGATAACCTCAAGTTAATCTTGCACAATGTTTATAATATTTTTTCGCATAAAATATTTTGTGGTGGGGGATTTTTCTACTTGTGTCATATATCAGAGCTTATGAAGTTTCGGTTTTTAAATTTTTATTTGTTATGTGTGTATGTTTGTGTCTGTGTGTGCCTTGGCATGTGTGTGGCCAAAGGTCACATTTCAGGAGTCTGTCTTTTCCTTTGAACATGGAGTCAGACAGCAAGGGCTTTTATCCACTGAGCCATCCTGTTAGTTAAAGTTTTGGTCTTTGGATTAGAAGTTACACTGGTTAGTATTTGTCAACTTGACCCAGGTCGAAGTCACCTGAGAAAAGGGAACCTTAACTGAGGAATTGTCTCTGTCAGGTTGGCCTATGGGAGTGTCTGTGGGATGTTTTCCTGACTAATGGTTGATGTGGTAGGGCCCAGCCCCCTGTGGATGGTGTCAGCACTAGGCTGGTGGTCTGGGGTCCTATAGGAAGGCAGTCTGAGCCAGCTGTGGAGAGCAAGCCAGTGAGCAGTGCTCCTCTGTGGTCCTCACCCATGCGCCTGCCTCAGGTTCCTGCCCTGACTACCCCCCCCATGATAGGCTTTGATTGGGATGGGTAAGCCAAATAAATCCTTTTCTCCCTTAGCTGCTTTTGGTCAGGGTGTTTCTCACAGGTATAGGAAGCAAACAGGACAGCAGTGTTCAGTCCACTCAGAGAAACTGTTTTCTCCTGGTAAATCACGATTATTTAGATTGCCTTTCTCGTTTCCTTGTTTTAAACTACTGCTACGTGATTCCTAGTCAAAGTGCAGGTTCTGAGTTGTGCCTCTGGCCCTGGACCCGTGCTAGATGGAGCTATGTGATAGTTTAAATTGCCCAAAAGAATATTCGACTACAAGGAACATCCTACTTTAAGAGTTAATATCATGAGCTGGGTCGCGGTGGCGTGCACCTTTAATCCCAGCACTCGGGAGGCAGAGGCAGGTGGGTTTCTGTGAGTTCCAGGCCAGCCTGGTCTACAGAGGGAGTTCCAGAATAGTCAGGGCTACACAGAGAAACACTGTTTCCAAAAACCAGAGAGAGAGAGAATATTAATATAAATGGACAGAAACAGCCCTCAGTTATACTTTAAGCTATGTTATACTTTAAAGATCTCATGATAACTATTCCTTTAGTAAGAGATGTACTTAAAATATTTTTATTATTATATTCACCCTCTCTGTTTCTGTGTGTGTGTGTCTCTGTTTCTCTCTGTCTCTCTCACTCCTCCGCCCCCGTTTAGATCAGAGGAAAAGTTCTTTCTACCTTATGAGTCCTGGGAATTGAATGCAGTTCCTCAGGCTTCGTAGCAAGTTCCTTTACCCATCCAGCCAACTTACTGCTCCTGAGAGATGAACTTTTATACCCAGAGGCTCTTTCCTCACTGCTGAGCCTTCCTGCTTTTCTGAGTTGGAACTCAGTGTCTTCTGTTTTTCCCTCTTTATTTACCATTTTCTTCTGCTTTTCTGACTCCTTCACTTAAAAACAAAACAAAGAACGATAACAAGATCCTGGCTTTCTCTCTTCCTCTAAGCCTGCGCTCATGAAACTGTCCTCCAATTTCCTTCTGTGTCAGCTGTAAAATTCTTCCGTCCTTGAGACTGCCAACCTGAAGAAGGGACCTTGCATCCCCTGCATCAGCAGTGTGGAGTTCTAGAGGCGGCTGCTGGGACTTCCAGGATTTTGTGTCTCTGAACAGAAAGGGGAAATGGACAGAGGCCCGTGTTGGATAATTATAAAGCTTGGCTGTATTAAGCAAGGTTACAGTAGGAAGCAGATCTGAGCAGGGAGAGGCTCCTGGGAGAGGTGCCCCAAGGGTCCAGGTGGTTGTGTTGTACCTTGCCATGCATGCAGAGTTGGTTACTCACTGGCCTTGTTGGGTCAAGTGTCCCTCTTTGCTAGCAGGGTTTTTTTTTCTTGGATGCTAATTTTGCAGTCTTTGTGTGAGGCCTGGGCTTCACTCTTGGCCCTACTCCCCAGCCTCAATAGTACCACCAAGCCTGGTTTTTTGATTTTTAACTTAAAACTAGAAATTGCAGAAGTCCCCCAATTCCCCAGTCACCGGGCAACTGGTTTTAATTATACAACGCAACATCGTTTCTCAAGACTACACTGTAGTTGAATCATTCTTTGAAATATTCTGACTATTAAACTGTTACTTATTTTTCAAAGTTGACATCACAGTTTATAGCAGTTTCAAGGTTTGTCAGGGATTATGATAAATTCATACCTGAGTTGTACTCACAATTTTCACAACTTCTCTGCTGTTTGTGCCTTACATAAGCTTAATTAGAAATTTTTTTCTAACGTTGACATGCCCAGGTCCTTCTATACTTCCTTAAAACAAAACAAACACACAGACAAAGAATCACAAAAGCATCACATCTCAAAGAATTGTAGAAGGCTTACATGTTAGCTTCAGCTGTCAACGTTACACAGCCAAGTGTCACTTTGGAAGAGGGAGCCTCAGTTGAGGAATTGCCTCCATGAGATTGGCCTGTGAGTATGACCTGTAGGGCATTTTCTGATTGCTAATTGATATAGGAGGGCCCAGCCCACTGTGGGCGGTGCCATCCCTAGGCAGTAGGGCCTGGGCTGTTTAAGAGAGGTAGCTGAACATGGGCCTGGGACTAAACCTGTAGTAGGAGGCTGCTAGTTAGTTCCTGGCTGCTAAGCTCTGAAATGACCACACAGAAACTATATTATTTGCAATCCTGTTTGGCCAATAGCTTAAGTGTATTTCTGGCTAACTCTTATATCCTAAACTAGCCCATCTCCATTAATCTGTATATTGCTATGAGGCTGTGGCTTACCAGGTAAAGTTCCAGCGTCTGTTTCCGGCAGAGCTACATGGCTTCTCTTCACAGCGTACAGAGAGGAATCCCACATCACCTCCCCTTTTCTGTTTAAATAAAAAGGAAGGTTTTAATTTTAACATAGTAAAATTACATAAAACAGTTATCAAGCAAGAATTACAGTTACAATATTTATATCTATTTTATCTTTTATCATAACTAAGGAAAACTATAACTATATATCTTTCAACTCCATCAAAGACTCCAGAAGGATATAATATTACCTGAGTAAACAGGAAGGGCACTGTAAGGTACTTCCAGAACTCTAGAACTGACAGAAACATCTCGCTGTCTGGACAGTCACCCAAAGTTCTTCTGTACCGTTGGGGCATCCATCTTCAGCCTACAGGCCCATAGTATCCAGCAGACTTTTCCACAAAGCAGAAAATTTGAAAGACAGTTCCACCTATATTGGCAGTTTATCAGTCACTTTCTTCTGTGTCCTGCAGAATGTCTTGCAGACTCTTTCATGAAGCAGGAACCCCGAAGGATCATCTCACCTTTAGGAAAGTTCAGCAGTCATTTCTTTGTGGGTCCTGCATGTCCAGTTCATACAGCATAGCATCAAGAAGTTCAGGCAAGAGCAGTTTCTTGCCCAAATGGCTAATCAGTGCCATAAGGAGCCTCTTTGCTGCCCATCTTCCTCTTGAAGGAATTGGTGCTGCCAGGAGCAGATGTGTCTCATGTCATGAAAAGTCCTAAGTTTTTAAACATTTTAAATGCCATATTCTGAAGATCTCTGAAAGATTTTAAGAATCCCTATCTAACTGAAATATATCTCTATATATCTAAAAAAACCTAACATGACTACAAACTTGACTATTAAAGATGATTATCTATCTTAATTATACAGTACATTTTTAAATGTACTGTATAATCATAATACCTTAATCAAGAGCAGAAATATATATCAATAGACCAAGATCCACACCAGTGCAAATTATTCATATCTATATCACAAATCAGTGAGTACCATAGCATTCTTCCTTGGCCTTTGCTTTAGTTCTTCCTCACGTTCCTCCCTCAGCTTCCCTCAGTGATGGGCTGTAATCTGTAAACCGAATAAACCTCCTCCCCAATTTGCTTTTGGTCATGCATTTATTACAACAGCAGAAAGCCAGCAAGGACAGGCACTAAAATGGTTAGGACAGCCACACAGCTGCCACACTCTCAGTCTATTTATTATTAACTCTGTTTTGCCAGTAAGCACTCGGAAGTTTATGGTTTTACTGTTTTGCTCTTTGATATCTAATGACTGTCAGACTTAATTTAGACACAGCATCTTATTCTGCATTTTTATATACTCAGGGTGCTTTCTCTTTTTGTTCAAAGAATTTAGGTCTGCTTATGGGTAAATTAAAGTTACTAGTTGTGTTTAAGTGGGTGTGTTTATTGTCTGAGATGCTTGTGGTTTTATTGGCCATAGCCGGTGGAGGCTTCTTGCTTGTCTTCCATTAAGTGAAGATCTGAGTTAGATCACAGGAAGTACCCGTAACAATAAAGAGCTAAATGTGAATTCTGAGAATCATTAATCTATGAGGACCGAGAGTGAAACACCAAGACCCGTCCCTCTGGTATGGTTAAGTCTCCATTGCCAGCATTTTAAATGGCAGAGCTAACTGCTTCAGTAACTACAAGATTTCAATGACTCGACCAGTGAAATCTGTGTGTTTGGAGGCTTGTGTCTCTGGCACAGCTGGCATCCCTAGTGGACTTCTGCATGGCTGCCCTGGTAGGCAGCCTCTTTTCACCTTGCATCATGCTTTCTGCAGGAACTGGGATCCTGGGTGGTTTAGCTGGTAGCTAGGGAGAAAATAAGAGCCAGTCTCAAACTGCTGGCTGTGCTAGGGCTCAACCTCATTTGTCCTGATTTAGTAGGCTAGAAAATGTAGTGTAGCTAGGAACCCCCACAGAAGAGACGATGTCACAGTCAGCCCAGGGCTAAGAGTGGTAGTTTGTATCCTTAGTGAGGGTACCCAAACTCAGCTCTATGCTATAGTTTGACTATGCATAAAGAGCACACCAATTTCCTTAATAAATCCTTGATTTCACATTGCATATCCTGCAAGCTGCCATTCAGAAACATAGTTTAAATGGAGTGTGTGTGTGTGTGTGTGTGTGTGTAAGATGGCTATAGGATTTGTGTGACTGTTCTCAGCATGGGGGCAGGGCACAGTATTTTGTGCTGTATATTAAAGGTAGATTTAGAGACCAAAGAGGGTTGCTTCATTTATCTGGAGTGTTCTGCTTATTGTGTGCTGCAGCAGAGGTTGGTGAGCTCATTTGTTTTCTGTTTTTTGTCAACTTGACACAAGCTAAAGTTATCTGGGAAGAGTGAACCTCAACTGAAAAATTGCCTCTTTCAGTTTGGCCTGTAGGTTGTAGGCCATTTTTTTGATTAATGACTGATGTAGGATGACCCAGTCTGCTGTGGGCCGGGCCACCCCTAGCCAGGCAGGCCTGGGAGCCAGGCTGAGCAAGGAATGGGGGAGCAATCAAGTCAGCGGTGTTCCTCCAAGGCTTCTGCTTCAGTTTCTGCCTCCAGGTCTCTTTCCTGGCTCCCTCCATAATGGACGATGAATGAGAGTGTAAGGGAAATAAACCATTTCCTCCCCGAGTTGCTTTTGGCCAGAATGTTTTATCACATTATCAGAATGTGAGCTAGGACAGTTGGCAAGCTGCATCCTGGGAGCCAAGCCTGGCTTGTTACCTGATTTTGTAGGATTGTGCTGGTACACAGCCATACCATTCGTTTCTGCGTGGTGTGTGACTGCCTTAGGGCAGCTGTTGAGGGTGGAGCCGAGGTCCGTGGTGGCAATGGCAAGTGTGCAAGCTGCAAAGAATGGAATATTTTAGTGTGTGACACTTTGCAGCCAAAACACTTGCCCCCAGTTTCAGAGGATCAGCTTTGTACTGTTCTTATGGGACCTGTAATCAGTACTCTGATGCCGGTGAGAGAAAAGTTCTGAGGTTCTTGGAAGGACTGGTTGTACACAAGCATTTCACCCAACCCAGGCTCTCGACTGGATTGTGAGAGACTCTGCTAGAGTCCTGGTAGTTTGACTTTTAGATCAGGTGGCCATGGCAGCGGTGGCTGTCTGTCCTATGAGCAGGAATGATTCTAAGCCCTTTCTCAGCCCAGAAGGACAGCATGTGGGCACTGAAGAGGGGAGTGACATTTGCCTTTTTTTGCAGAGCAGGGCCATGGTAATTTTGATTTGGGGAAAATAGTTTCCTTGAGCTATAAAAAGTCAGTAATCTGTCGAGAGTGTCTTGTGGAGAGTTGCTGTCTTCATGTATACCCAGCAATATGAATTAGTTGCAAAATGTACCTCTGTGTAATTAAACAAATTGCTATGCTCCCCAGAGTTACGGATATGACTCAATTAAACTTGGGAAGATGCCTAAAGAAATTACTTTATTTCCCAGGCAGGTGACATTAAGCCATTTTGGATAATGATTAGTTGAAAAAAATGTGATTTTTAAAAAATAATTGTGGGGGAGGTAATTTACTTTTCTATTCTCTATAACAGGGTGTCTACATAATTAGAAATATTTCTAGTTTTGATAGGTTAGGTTTTAAATGAATAAAGGAACTAAACCCACAACTTCTAGGATTTTTTTTAATAAAACACATTTTCTGCAGCAGCTGGAATTAAATTTCACAAGGATTTGAATGACACAATTAATACATTTCTCTGACATGTCCAGATGTTGCTCCTAAAAGCTATGAATACACATTCTTTAAAGTTCATGCAGACATTTACACAAGCTCCCAGCTCATTGAGGCAAAGGAAAATCCCAGCAGGTGCTAGAGGATTCAAAGAAGAATGTCAAATTACACAGAAGTCAATAGCCAAATGTGTCCAGAAAATGAATCCCTAAGTAAACCATGGTCAGAGAAGATGTTATAATAGGAACGATCACATTTTAGAAATATTTTCATTAGAATTAATATGAAAATACTCTATGTAAGGACTTTAGGTGCAGCTAAAGTTGTACTCAGAGTAACATTCTTAGCCATAAATGCATACATTAGGAAAGTACATGTGACTGCAGGTTCCTGTGGAGGCCAGAAGAGGGTACCAAATCCTCTGGAGTTGGAATTATAGCAGTGTGATCCACCCAGTGTGAGTGCTGGGAACCTATCCGAGGTCCTCTGGAAGATCAGTATACACTCTTTAACCACTGAATTTATCTCTCCTGCCTCAAGAGATTTTTTTTTTGTTGTTGTGATTGTGAGTGGGTGTTGAATTCTATCAAAAGCTTCTTCACCCTCTCTGTAGGTAACAATATAATTCTTTTCTTGCTGTTTATTAGTTTGGTGAATTATCTTGCCACAGTTGCCATTAGTGAAACATTGTTACATTCCTGGTATGACCCCTTGATGGTGTTTCTTCAATCTTTCTGTTTCCTATGTATTATTTGGTTCATGTGAGTCATTAGCTTTTCCTTCATTGAAAGCATGTAAGACTTTCAGTCTTTAAGTAGTCAGTATCTATGTCAGTAGTTTTGTCTTGAGTTTTATTTTATCTGATATTATTAAAACACAATATTTCCTTTTGCCTAATAAATTTTTGTCTACTCTTCAACCTTTTGAATATGCATTTGAACCTCCTATAAATGCATAATTATTCTGCATTTCAAACATGACTAATATAATCAAATTAGTTAAACTTTGCTCTAAACAATTTGAAAGGTATTTTTCATTCAATAGGTAAGTTAGGATCATTTACATTAATTGCTATATAATAGCTATGTTTGTTTTCAGTCCTGTCGCTGTTACAATTACGTCTATATTTCATTTCACTTTATTTACTTATTCATTGTTAGATTTGTTTCATTGGTTAAATTCTTTGAATGTCAGGAAAGACTTTCTTGTTCTAGTGATTACCTTTGAAATAGCAACCTCAGAAGCGCCTTAATGTCGTGATCATTTTAGCCTGCCTGTTTTGACAAGCATCCTTTTCTTCTCGTCTATTACCCGCATTGTCATAGTAACCTCACTGTGTTCTCCTTTCTCTCCCCATACCTCTCAATAGCTTGGTGGCATTCTACATATTTAGGGCATAGAAGGTTTAACTGCCATTAATTAATTAACTTTTATTTCATATATATGAGTGTTTGCCTCCGTGTATGTATGTGCACTACCTGCACTGGGTACCTGTGGAGGCCATAAGAGGGCATTGGATCCCCTGGGGCTGTACTGTGGAGTTTTGGGCTGCCATGTTGGTTCTGGGAACCCAACCTGGGTCCTCTGGAAGAGCCACAGTGCTCTTAACCACTGAGCCGTCTCTTCAGCCTCATGCCCCAGTCTTGTTTTTCCTTCACGCTACAACTCAATACACAAAGTGTCGACTTCTCCACTCTCCTTTTCCTCCGTTGCTTGAGTAACCCCTCAGTCTGAGAGACTGTTGAAGAGAATGAACCACCTCTTGCAGATGATCTCTCTAGGATGGTGTTAGTTGCGTACCATGTGGGGGATAACTGAGAACTTAGTATTGAGATAACCGGCTGTGAGTGTGGCCCAAGCAATGAGCCTGGGTTTTAGGAGCGTGGGTGGAACCCCCAGGAGGGATAGTGTGTAAGTTCTCTGAGTCTGCCTGTTCACATGTATGTGTGTCTGTACTTAAATGGCCTTGATCCTGGAAGGAAGCTCAATTGCCTATCTTTAGTTTCATTTATTTGCCTTAATTTTATTTTTTAAAATGATTTTCTATTTCCGTGTTGCTTTTGCTTTGTTAAATCTGATGCAGGCATCCATTCTCCACTCTTTCCTCTGTTTCTCTACAGCCCTGAGGACATTTCCTGTGCTCTTCAAATGTAGCTTACTAGACTTAGAATTTTTTAAATATTTTTTCAAGACAGGGTTTCTCTGTTTAACCCTTACTGTCCTGAAACTCACTCTGTAGCCCAGCCTGGCCTTGAACTCTCAGAGATCCGCCTGCCTCTGCCTCCCGAGTGCTGGGGTTAAAGGTGTGTGCCACCACCGGCCGGTTTAGATTTAGATTCATAGTTTACCAGGGCATACTTTAAAGTTCTTTGTCCTTAGCACTCCCATTTGGTTCTTAAAATGTGTCATTTCAGGTCCTTTATTTACAGAAAGTTTTATTTGAGCATCATTCCAATGTTTTGATGTTTTGGGCTTTTTTCTTCAGAGTCTTCTATATGTGTAACTTGAAAGTGTGCTTCCAGTTATGCCCTACGCTGTCGTCCCCAGTGTCCTAGTTCTTCTCTTCCCGACTCTTCAGAGTTCATTATCCCATTTCCACCATGTTCCCTTCCTTCTTTCCCTTCTTTTCAAAAAACATTTCTTCAATAATTTTTTATTAAACTGACATTTGACTCTCCTTGATGCCTTTGGGCATTGAATTTAATGTTCAGTTTCTATAATTTTATTGATTCAAAGCATTCAAGATGGTTAAGAAAAGGTTTTTTTTTTTTTGTTTTTCTTACACTTCTGTATCACTGTTTATCACTGAAGAAAGTCAGGACAGGAACTCAAGCAGAGCAGGAACCTGGAGGCAGAACTGATGCGGAGCCCATGGAGGAGTGCTGCTTACTGGCTTGCTCCTCATGGCTTTCTTATAGAACCCAGGACCACTTGCCCAGTTACCCAAAATGGACTGGGCTTTCCCCCATGAATTACTAATTAAGAAAATGCTCTACAGGCTTGCCTCTGGAGCAGCCTTTTAGAGACAGTTTCTTGATTGAGCTTCCCACCTCTTAGATGACTCTGGCTTGTGTCAAGTTGACATAAAGCTATTCATCACTCCTCTTCTTAGCACCTGTTGAGGTTCGGTGCCATAAGATGGTCCTGGGACATGCATCTGAAAGGTACTGCTTCCTATAGGAATGGTTTACCTTTGGGATTTCCAAATCCTAACTTCTGGGATCTAGTCTCTGAATTGTGATCCCCTCTGAAGCACTACATGGAATCTGAGGTTTTGGGGTGTTAATCAGGTGACTCCGCTGTGTTTGGGAACATGACCGGCCTCGGGTGCTGTGGAGCTGCATGCTGCTGATGCTAATCGTGTATTTACTGTTTTAAGAAAGATGTAAGACAGGTTCCCAAACACACAGAAGGATCATCTACATATTTTCATTTTCTTCTTGGGGATTTGCTGTTATATAGAATTGCAATTAATATTTATTTACTTACTAATATTGAACATTGGATGTAGGTCCCTGTGCATGCCAGGCAAGCTCTGTACTACCAAGATATATCCATCTTCTCTCCTTTAAATATAAAATTCATTGATTATTTTGTGTGTATGATGTGCGTGTATGTGAGTGTGGATGCTTGCCCTGGTTTTGTGTGTGTGTGTGTATGTGGCGGGGTCAGAGAACAAATTTCAGGAGTGAGTTTCCCTCTTTTACTGTGGGATCTGGATCTGGAAATTGAACTCAGTTTCAGACTTACGCACCAAATACTTTTTTACCCAAGCCGTTTTGCTGCCCCTTCAATTCCTATTTTAAGCTTTTTTATTTTGAGACAAAGTCTCACTAAATTGCTGAGGCTGGCCTTGAACTTGAGACACTCCTGCCTTTGCCTCTCAAGAAGCTGGGATTTCTGGCCTGCATCACGAGGCATAGCTAATTACAATTTATTTTTAACTTTTTTTTTTTTTTTAAGACAGGGTTTCTTTGTAGCTTTGGAGCCTGTCCTGGAACTAGCTCTTGTAGACCAGGCTGGCCTCGAACTCACAGAGACCCACCTGCTTCTACCTCCCGAATGCTGGGATTAAAGGCGTGCACCACCAACACCTGGCTTATTTTTAACTTTTTATTTTGAAACAATTGCAGGCTCATAGTTCAAGGAGGGTGCTGAACAATCGTTTGTACTCTTGGCTCAATATCATATCTCTTGGGACTACTGCAGTATCAAAATTAGGAGGCTGATAGGGCTGGAGATGGCTCAGCAGTTAAGAGCATTGGCTGCTCTTGCAGAGGACCTGGGTTCATTCTCACCAGTTTATAAAAATGGCTCTAACTGCAGTCCCGGGGATCTGGCCCCCCTTTCTGGCTTTCATGGCCAATGCATGCACATGGTACCCATACACATAAAATAAAGTAAAATAAAATAATTGGGAGGACCCATCCTAACTTAAAAAAATAATAACTGTAGTCTGGGTAGTGGTGGTGCACACCTTTAATCCCAGCACTTGGGAGGCAGAGGCAGGTGGATTTCTGTGAGTTTGAGGCCAGCCTGGTCTATGGAGCTAGTTCAAGGACAGCCAGGGCTTCACAGAGAAACCCTGTCTAGAAAAACAAAAACAAACAAAAAACGAAACAAAACCACTTCAAAATGATTTATTATTATTATTACTGTGAGTGTGCGCACAGCACAGCATGACTGTGGAAGTCGGAGGACAGACTTTGCGGAGCCTGTTCTCTCTTCCAGCTCTTCATGGGATCAGATGGTCAGACTTCCCTGCGGACTACTGACCCAACTCTTTTTTTCAGATGACTTGAACTTACCTTGTGATTCTTGTGGGCTCTTTTTCATGTGTTGAGAAGTGTTAAATCTTCTTTACTTGATATTATACCCAAACCACTCAAAAACGTTGTTCAGTAGTGAAAGGCGGCATTCTGTGACAATAGGGAATTCTAGTTAAACTGACATCATCAAGAATAGAGACAGTTGCTTCCTTGTGTTTAAACAGGAACAGGCCAGTGGACACTAGCTCATACTCAGGGGACGGAGTCTTCTGCTTGGTTCTGCAGCAGTGAGTCTCCCCGTATTTAAACATCTTCTGTAAATGTGTGTGTATGTGAGTGTGGATGCATGCATGCCATGGGTGTGTGTGCCAGAGATCGGAGAACAAATTTCAGGAGTGAGTTTTCCTCTTTTACTGTGGGATCCCGATCTGGGAATTGAACTCAGGTTGTCAGACTTATGCACTAAACACTTTTATCCAAGCCAATGTAAATCTAGTGTAAGATAGTCATATCAGTCTAAGTGAGAAACCATTGACTAGGCTTGGAGTTGGCATTTCCCATCTCAGCAGAGAGTTAAGCATTACTAACTAAATCCAACCCCATATGTAGACAGGGCAGCGGTGGCAGTGCCTGCAGAACTGGGATTGTTCCTGCAAGCCAACCTTACTTAAATCAGGACTGTCCAAACAAAACATCTTGGTGGCCACTCGTGATCAGAGTTCTGGTGTGTGGCTTATGAGTCTCACTAAAACCCACAGGATATTCATCTTGTAAAAAAGGCAGTGGCTGTGACCCATTAGTGGCCTTTTAAAGGTATCAGGTCTGTGCTTTTTCCCTTCTTAATTCTGGCGAAGTCACTGATGCTCAGGGATGTTTCTCCAGATGTTTACTCCATGCCTGTGTCCCCTCCCCTGTGCTGCCTCTGCTCTTGCTGGCATCTGGTAAGAGAATTCAGTGGTTTGACCCGTCTTTTGCCCAGGCAGATGGTGAAGATTGGTCCAGTCTTAAGCTTGCCTCCCTTTTCCACAGTGTAGCAACAAGCACACTTCTGAACAAAAATCTTCTTGCATTTTTAAACATTACCCACTAAAATATTTTAGGATTTTAAAGATAGTTCTTTTAAAAAACTTTTTTAAAAAAGATTTATTTATTGTATTAGGGTTTGTGAGTGTGTGCCTGAGTGTATGCATGTGCACCAAGTGCATGTAGGTCCCCTGGAGTTACAGGTGGCTGTGTAGGTTATTGGGAGTTAAACTGTAGTCACCTGGAGGAGCAGCCTGTGATTGTAACTGCAGAGCCACCTCTCCAGGATTCTCAATATAACCACTGAGCCGTCTCTCCAGGACCCTCAATATAACCACTGAGCCACCTCTCCAGGATTCTCAATATAACCACTGAGTGACCTCTCCAGGATTCTCAATATAACCACTGAGCCGTCTCTCCAGGACCCTCAATATAACCACTGAGCCGTCTCTCCAGGACCCTCAATATAACCACTGAGCCACCTCTCCAGGACCCTCAATATAACCACTGAGCCATCTCTCCAGGACCCTCAATATAACCACTGACTACCTTTCCAGCCCCCTCAATATAACCACTGAGCCATCTCCTCAGCACCCTGACTCTAACCACAGAGTCATCTCTCCAGCCCCCACAATATAACCACTGAGCCATCTCTCCAGTCCCCTTCATAATGATTTAAAAGACCTTTCTGCTTTAAGACTGCTGAAAAATTTTGCATCTTCTAGACCTTAGTAGTTACCATTGAAATATTTGACTCTTCTTTTTCATAAAATGTCCGATAATGACCCCCTGCTAATGTGTTTCTGGTTGTTATGTTAACACTGAATGTGTTCGTTTTTGTACATTCAGTTTCTTTCTCTCTCTCTCCTTCCTCCCCCCTTTCCTCCTTTCCTTCCTTCTTTTCCTTCTCTTCCCTCTCCCTTCCCCTCCCTCTTCTCCCTTCCCCTCCTCCTTCTTGTTTTTGAGACTAGGTCTTATTCTGTAATTGTGGCTGGCCTGTGACTCACTGTTTACCCAGGGCTGGCCTTGAACTCTCCATAGTCTTCCCTCCTCAGCCTCCCAAGAGCCGAGATTCCTGGCCGTAGGTCACCACAGTGGGCTCCATTTCTGCCCTTTTCTATTCTGTCTTAGCCTTGGGTACGGTGCTCTGCCTAACACAGCACTTTTAATTATTGTGTTTTAGAATGCCTTAGTATGTGACAAGAAATGGTCTCTGTTCTTTATTCTTCTTTTAGAGATTTTCTTTGTTTTTTCTGGAAGAATTTTAAAGTTTTCTTTCTGGTTCGTAGAAGATGGTCAGAGATACTCAAGAAAGACATTCTCTCTGCTATAAGTTCTTGGGGGCCCTGTCCGGGTTCTGATCTGGAAACTTGTTTGTAGACTTCAGTCTGACATTGGCTCTGGAAACCAGTACTTAGGTTTATGCTTTATTCTTAGACAGCATTTCCTGGTCCTTGAAGACTTGCTTTGCAGCATTTTGTTTTGTTTTGTTTTTGTCTGCATTTTTGTCAGTCACCAGGGTTGTTGTAGAAATTCTCCAAATCCACGAGCACTGCAGCAGCAGTCTTCTGCTCCGTGTTCCCGTGAAACCCAGCTGTGAAGAATGGAAGGCCATTGTCCACTAGTCCAGTTAAGAGATGAATTGAAACGTTGGTAGGAAAAGGGCTTTCCTACAAAGAGAGAGGCTTCTGAGATGGTTTTGGCAAGCTCATCTCTCTCTGCCTTTTCCTCTAACCCAGTCGGTGTTTGGAGAAGAAGCATATCATCCAGGTTTTCAGAGATCCCCATAGACAGGGTGAGGGTGGCCCTTACATCTGAAGCATGGAACATGATCGTAGTCTGCGGCAGAAGGAAGGGCTTGAGTTCTCTGCGCGTTGTTCATGGTTGCAGGAAGCCTTCTTCTGAGAGCCACCAACAGAACGGTTGGTTTACTGAAGACAGTCAAGACTGTGATCGCTTGTGAAAGCCGAACTCTAGACCTCGATGGGCAGATCAAATCCATGGTTCATGTAACTCTGTGAAAGACTGGAAAACAATAGACAAACGATGAGAGAACATTGACCTTCAGCTGTTGGTGAATGACGGTCTCTTAGTTGAAAATGAACTTTTTAAATGAGGTGGGGTTTTTTTTTTGTCCCTTTTGGAAAATTATTTTGAGGATTTGTAAAAATTGCCACGGGATTTAAAACAACTTTTCTTAAACTTTAACCATATTCCAAAGAAGAGGGTGAGGTTTCAAAGTTGTGTGGCTACACTAGACAATCTATTGAAGAATTATAAGTAATGTTCTCAGATGGGAGTAAATATGATAATAAATCATATTTATTATTGAAATAATGATCATTATTGAAATTATCAAGATGAGAGAAGGTAAATGAGGAGGGTAAATGTAAAAATTTCAAAGCAGGGTTAGTTTAGTGACCCCTCAAATGTTATTTATTTTGCCCTAAATAGTAGTAGTGAATTGCTGGGGCCAGGGGGTGGGGTGGGGCAGGAGGAGGCTCTTGATGGCATTTGTATGTTTTCATTGTTCAGAGGTGTGTGACAAGATAAAACCAGAATTGCCCAGTTACCCTTTCATTTTTTCAGGAGGGCAACTTGGGCCCATTTTGGGTCACGTCTGTGTGGGCAACCTTCCCCAGGTTGATGACGTTCCGCCAGTGTCCTGCTTGACTCCTGTGTCAGCTGTCATCACAGATTATGTTTGGGTAATACATATTTCTTGCTTCTAGAGCTTCAAGTGTCTTCTTGCTCCCACATTCTGACCTGCATTGGGATTTTTCATGCTTACATCTTTGCTAATCTAATAAATTAAATTATGCATTGCATTGTACTGTGCCTCTGGTTTCCATTTCTTTATGTTGCATGAGGCTGGACCTTTTTTTTAAAAAAAATACCTATTTTCCAAATGATCAGCAGGTACACACTTTATTTAATTAATTAGTTTTTGACTGGCCTGGAATTCCGAGATCTGCCTGCCTCTACCTATAGAGTGTTGGGATTAAAGGTGCATACCACATACCTAACAGGTATTGACTTTTTTTTTTGAGAGTATGCCATGTAGCTCAGGCTGCCCTGGTACTGCTGAGCCTCCTGCTCCTCCTTCCCCCACCCTCTGAGGTGCTGGGCTGTAGGTACAACCAGATTTAACTGATTAGGTGCATGGTTACTTGGTTTCTTTCTTTCTTTCTTTTTTTTTTTTTTTGGTTTTTTGAGACAGGGTTTCTCTGTAGCTTTCGAGCCTGTCCTGGAACTAGCTCTTGTAGACCAGGCTGGCCTCAAACTCACAGAGATCCGCCTGCCTCTGCCTCCTGAGGCCTGGGATTAAAGGCGCACACCACCGCCCACCTGGTTACTTGGTTTCTTCTGTTTTGTTTTGTTTTTTTTCTTTCTAACCATATTGGTGAGCACTGCTGAGACTCTGGCTGGGAGAGTCGGCATGGAGCCTGGTTATTCATTGTGTCAGGAGCTTAATGTTACTAATGGTTAATCTCAGAACTGACAAGTGCCCGCTTTGAAAGTAGGAAGGACAACCCAAAGCCTGTCCTCTCAGCGATAACTTCATCTAGAAAAGCTACTCCTTCTAAACCTCCCTAGAGTGCCACCAGCTGGGGACCAAGTTTTCAAATACAGGAGCCGATGGGAGACAGTTCTTACTTAAACCACCACATGGTCCCTGACCAGGGTGTTGTGTTGGGAGATGTCTTGATTGGTAAATATCAAAGTTTACCACAAATTGAGCTCAGAAGAAAGGGACCACTGTGCTGCAGAAAGTGATTTGTTTGGACAGCAGTCAGGGCCTACTGTAGTGGAGAGATTTGGTCTGCTGTGGCATCCGTAGTAGATACATTTGTGAGATGTGTTGCTCTTTGGGATATTGTTGAATGTTAAGGTAAAGAGGTTACTTCAATGGTACTTTAGCCTTGTCAGTGGAGTGTGGCTTTCCCCTGCATCTACCCAACCTGCCTCTGTTGAATCTGCTGAAACAAAACTGCAGAGACGAGGACCACCTGGACTTTCTGAAAGCTTTTCTCTAGTTTCTTCTTATAAACTCAAATGAAATGCCAGATACACTTTCCACTTTAATTTTAAGCAGCTAGTTAGTAACAACTGTATGCCACAGCCTGTTTCTGGCACTGGAGACACATGACTGAACAAATATTAAGAAGTCCCTGCCCGGCACTCAGAGCGGAAGTCTCTTGGGAGAAGAGGCGCATACTGCAGAGATGCTCACTGGTGGTAATGGAGAAGGACACTCTCCTGAGAAAGGAAGGAGGCTTGGGGTGGCAGTTTTAGTTGGAGTGGGGTCAGAGCGGGTGACGTTTAAGCAGAGATGTGAAAGAAGTAGAGGCAATGATGCGTTTATCTACTCATTCTTTATCAACAAAAACTCCGGAGTCAGATATGGGGATAAGAACCTGAAAGATCAGAGAAGCAGGGGAGAGCCACCATTGACTTCCCGCCTCCATCCAAAAGGGCTGAGGCCCTCTCTCAGCCCCGCCTTACTATTTCCTGTCTCCTATCTGTCCACAGTCCTCCAATCCTCTATGGTTAATGGTTTTGGTCAGCTAGTAGCTAGCTCCATCATCTGACTTCATGCAAACTTTATTATCAGAAGACGATCAAAATATCATACAGCAGGGTGGGGGTTGGGGAAGAACATTCCAGAACAGATTGCTTTGGAGCCTAAATCCTCAGGTGGTTGGTGCCTGTGGATGTGAAGATCTGTACAAGGCTGAAGTAGAATGAAAGAGAGACCAACACACACACACACACACACACACACACACACACACACACACACACAAACACACAGAGACATGCACACACACCAGATACATACACATGCACGCACACACACACACAGACACGCACACACATAACTGCTCCCCCCCCAAGAGGGCAGGGAGGGAAGAGGGTAGGTTGGGTGATTCCCTTCAGTCCTTGGAAGAGTTCTTTCTTCTGACAGAGTTACTCTGGCTTTTGTGTGGTGGAGATCAGCCTCTTAGGAACAAAAGAAAAGATCAGAAAACCAGTGTAGTAAGAGGAGCGGGCTGGCCGCATTTCCGGCTCCCAGCCACCCTGCACAGGGCCCCCTGTTCCGTCCCACCCGGCTAGCTTACACCCAAAATAAACACACAAAAATTGTATTAATTAAATTACTGCCTGGCCCATTAGTTCCAGCCTCTTATTGGCTAACTCTTACATATTTGTTTAACCCATCTCCATTAATGTGTATCGCCCCTTGACTGTGGCTTACTGGCATAAGTCTAACCAGCGTCCATCTCAGGCAGGAGAAACATGGTGTCTGCCACACTTCCCTTCTTCCCAGCATTCTGTTCTGTCTACTCCGCCCACCTAAGGGCTGCCCTATCAAAAGGCCAACGCAGTCTCTTTATTCAACCAATGAAAGCAACACACAAACAGAAGGCCCTCCTACACCAAACCAGGTGCAAGACTTAGGTTAGGACTGAAGCAGTAGAGTGATCGGATTTTTGGCTGTGTGGAAGGAAAGACTTTGGTGTCAGAATGACTTTGTGGTCTGAGGTGCATGAGAATATCAGCATGAAATTCATTGTTATGTTTACTACCTGCTAAGAAAAATTTTAGAAATAAGAGAATTTTTATGAATGTGAGCCTTTTCAAATTTAACGGAGTATATTGATACTGCATATTTGTAGATCTGACATAATTTGCCCTAATTCTTTGGCTTGGTATATCTAGTTATATCTGAGTTTATTACCAGAAGCAGATGTCAGTTGAAACGATTTAGGACTGACATCCTGACAGCCCAAGGAAGCATAGGAGCTCCTCGCATCCGATCCACGTGCTGTTTTCTTCTCCCCTTGCCTTCACCACCTTGGGCATCTCATCTGTGGCTGGTCTACATCAGATTTTTGACTGCAGCCAAGGCTCTTGATTTGCAGCTTCCGCTCCCGGCTGCAGCTCCACACTTTGGAGACAGCAGGACGTTCCCCTGCACCGGGAACTCACTGTCTCCCAATGTGTAATTTTTAGTTTTCCATCAAAATATGTTTCCTGCCTCTGTAACTCTTCTGAGAGAGATGACAGCAAAATTTTGAGTGGAATTGTAAGGGATTCTCAGCTCTGTCATGCTGTTATCCTTAACTAGCTCGTAGATGTGATTCCTTACAGTTTGAACCTGAACCATCCCCCAGAGTCGCATGTGTTCGAACACCTGATCCCCAGCAAGCAGCACTGTTTAGGGAGGTTATAGAAGCTTTGGTTGAGGGGCCTGACTGGCAGATGTGGGTGGACATGGGTCTGTAGGGTGGACCTTTGAGGGTGACAGCCCAGCTCTCCCTCCCATCCCGCCCTCTGCTTCCTGTTCTGAGGCTGCGGTGTTAGCCTGTACTGGAGGGGCTGCTGCAGCTGCCATGCCCAGATGACCCTCTCATCACTCAAGCTGTTCTGTTCAGGCTTTTTGCCTTTCGTTACTGTGTTTTTTGATGTTGCTTTGGCTGAAGCTATGCTCTCCTGGACTGTTGTATTATTGCCCTGTCTTTTCTTTTCTTTTTGGTATGTATTGTCCATACTGTCCAGCTACCACCCTAAAACACCCCTCCCTTACTTTCCTAAGTGGATCCAGCCCCTCAAACCCTCCCAGTTGCTTGTGGAGTGATGTTTGAACCCTTGGCTCAGCAGAGGCCCTGTGCTCTGCCTACCCATCCTTTTCGTCATTCCCTAGGGCTCTCTCTCTTCTCTCTTGGGTGTCTGGAACCCTTTGCACTTCCCTCACGTGTCTTCCTTATAGATCCACAGTTCTGTACCTGCGTATCACCGCTCACTATTGATTACATTCATCTTTAGATCCATTCGGTGAAGACTTTCTCCCCAGTGACAACTTCTTTCTCTGTGCGACTGCCACAAGTCCTTCACTGAGTCCTTTGGTGATGATTATACGGGTGTGTGTGCCAGCCCCTGTGACTGACTGTTCCGCTCTTTGATTCCACTACCACGGACTTCTGTGGAGGAGCTGACTAGCAGTGTGCATTGAACTAAGGGATGTCTCAGTGGGAACTCATGGTGCCCAGTGCTCTTGACTTTCCTGCATTCTTCTTTCTGCACAGTTCAGTGCTTTCATTCAGCCCCAGGAGCTGGAGGGGCTTTGTGCTCTGTGTCTGCTTAGGCTTGGTTGGCCAGAAAGTGTCTTTTATTTTACAATAATTATACTCTCACAGAAAATTACCCCAGTTTACATATATATATATATATATACATATATATATATTTACAGTTTTCCATCTATTTTTTGCCCAGGTACCCCAGTAGTGACATCGTCATAATTAGTACAATATCTTAACTGCTGAGCTATCTCTCCAGTCTCAAATATGTTGCCTTTTTAGCTTTCCCTTTATCATGAAGCAAACCCCCTTCAGGTCTGTGCCGGTGGTTATATCCATTATACGTATATTTTATTGCTGACTATTATGTCACTATGCAGCTTGTTTAACTACCTATCCAAATAGCTTTTTAGTATTAGCAGTAAAGCTGAAATGAACCTTTATGTAAGGTTTTTTGGGATTAAAAACTTTCATTTCTGTAACCCCAAGTGAGAGGAACACCTAAGAGAATGGTTGCTGAACAGTGGGTCATGGGAGTATTTGGTTCTGTGTAACCCAACTAGAATAGTTCCTGGAGTAACTATTTCAGTTTGCCCCATAAGAGTGTGAATGGTCCATCGATTGGATTTTTAGCTGCCGGTGTTTTATTACAAATGTCTATCGTGTGGAACATTCTCTCATGTTGGTTTTGATTTGCATTTTCCTTTGGCTCATGTTGGTCACCATCTTTAAAGCTGTTCATTTGCCATCTGTGTGTGTCCTCTTTGGTGAAATGGTTTGTGTGTGTGTGTTTGTTAGTTTCATAATTGGTTTATTTTCAACTAGTTCTTTTTACTTGAGATTTGTTTATTTTTACTTTATGTATTTGGGTGTTTTGCCTGTGTGTATGTCTGTACACCCGGTGCATACAGTGCCCACAGAGGCCTGAAGAGGGCGCTGGATCCTGTGGAACTTGAGTTAAGACAGTTGTCAAGAGAATGCTGGGAACTGAGCCTCTTAATACTAAGCCATGTCTCAAACCTCATATTTTCACTTAGTTTTAAGAGTTCTTTATGTAAATCTTGCTGGGTGAAGGATACTGTGTGTCATTTTCTCACATCTAAGCAATCTAAATGTATGTCCATTGCTTCATCATGCTCAGCTTGGTCCTGGAAACCTGACTGGGATAACGGAATGAAGAAAGTAAGACACACAGACTCAAGTCCATAAAATCTGGTGCCCTGGGCTGGGCTCACTCTGACGCAACAACCTGGAATCTCACTGCCAGGGGAGGGGTTAGCTCTTCTCCATGGGAGGTCTCTGTAGGTGAGTCTCCAGTTTCAGTCACCTGGGAGGAAGAAACTGGTTGCTGGTTTTACAAACACTAAGAACATCTGTATGGAGACCAGAGGAAAGCTTTGCCAGTTCCCACAGATATGAGGCATTGGTCCTTGTCAATACTACACATCACTCAGTTCTCCATCCTCTCCTCATCCACTCAGGACCTCATCCACTCAGGACTCCATCCTCTCCTCATCCACTCAGGACTCCATCCTCTCCTCACACATCCACTCAGGACTCCATCCTCTCCTCATCCACTCAGGACTCCATCCTCTTCTCACACATCCACTCAGGGTTTCCTTGGTTCCCATGGTCCATTCTATTCTGGCTTCCATAATTTTTGGTAAAAATTAGCATAGGGAGCAGAGGAAGCCCCAAGTGAGTGAAGTCCTGAGTGAAGGTTGTCCCGTTAACATGGGCACAGTAATGTCAAAGGAAGGCAAAGCCTTCCTCTGAGTCAAGTGTTGACAGGGTATACAGAAAGTGTCCACCATAGCTTTCTCCCTCCCTAGATGTGTCCAGCCTGAAGACTGCTCCCCTACAGAGACTGTGTCCACCGAGAGTAACTAAGTTAATCTGCCTCCTGTTCAGCTGTGTGGAATAATCCTGCCTCCTTGTTTAATGTGTATGCAGTAACCGCTCCTCCTTGTTCAGCTGCATGTAATAAAATCACTGAGCTTCAGGGGGCTACAGTTTCTCCATCAGAGAGCCCAGACCACTGTCCCAGCTTTCTGTCTGTGTGAGGGTCTGTCATTTCTTCATTTTCTTGCCTCCTCCAGTCAGGTCCAAGTCCCTGATGCTGTGCAGAGGACATGGTGAGTTAGTTTTCTGTTATGTTTCTCTTATTTTTTCCGCCCACCTCTTTAACAGGCCTCTTTCTTTCTGGTTGCTTTGAGTGTTTTCTCTTCAGTTAGCAGTCTGGCTGTTGGTTTGTAGATGAAGTGCCTCCCAGAAAGGCTCAGGTGTGAATGAAGACCTGGTCTCTACCTCAGGGCTCTAACCATTCAGGGATGATCAGCTCATGAGGCTTCTGGTGTCATCACTGGATGTGTCCTCTAAAAATGCATAACTTTATGGAATCGTTGGGCAATGGTCTGGCTGTGGCAGGTAAGCTAGTAGGAGCTTGATTTTGAAGGGCACCTTGTCCTTCACTTATCTCTGCTTCCTGCTACCCTTTCCAGCTGCCACCAGGTGAGCAGTCACATCCCCCCCTGCCCTCTGCAGTGGCTGCTCATCTTAGACCTAGAAACAATGGCGCAGCCATGGTGACTGAACCTCTGCAGCTGCGACCCATGACTCTTGCTTCCTTTACATTGTTTATTTTAGCTATTTTTCACAGTGACGGACAATGGACGAACAGAACTGTGCTGTGCCAGCTGTAGTTTGCGGTGCACTTGCCCTCCTTGGGGTTGATGGAGCTGCTTGGGTCCGTGGATTATCACAGTTACAGAACTCAGAACTCTCAGACACGATGGACCCAGTTGTTTCTTCTTTCCCATTTTTGTTCTCCTTGCATTCTGGGTTTATTTGGCTCTCCATTTGTCTTTTCAGAACATAGACCTTCCTTGTTATTGAGTTTGTGCTTAAACTCACGTCCTTTATTTCTGAGATTATAATTTCTAGGTTTGCTGTTTGTGGATAGAGTTATATCTTTTGAAAACAATTTACATTTTCTAAATTTAGTGTGTGTGTGTGTGTGTGTGTGTGTGTTTCTGTCTGTCTGTGTATGTGGGTGGATATGGGTGCATGTGGGGCACAGGGTACTTTTGGAGGTCAGAGGACACCTTTCTTCAGCTTTGAGAGTTAAGGATTTGAACTCAGGATATCAGACTTGCCAGCAAGCACCTTTGCCTGCTGAGCCAGCTCACTGGCCCTCATTCTTTATTGTTCACAGCCATCTCTTGTTCTTACCTGTAGACAGAAGTTTCTGTCCCTCCATGTCCCACAGCTGTTCAGTCCCAAAGAAACATAAAGAGTCTTATATTAAACTTTATAAACTGTTTAAAGGCCTATTGTTCAGGCTTATTACTAACTATCTCTTACAACTTAACTCATAATTCTTATCTATGTTTAGCCATGTGGTTTGATACCTTTTCTCAGTAAAGCATTCTCATCTTGCTTCCTCTGCATCTGGCAGATGACTGACTCTCTTCCTTTCTTCTTTTCAGAATTCTCCTAGTCTGGATGCCCCGCCTGTACTTCTTGCCTGGCTACTGACAAATCAGGGTTTTATTAAACCAATATGAGTGACAAATCTTTACAGTGTACAAGAGCATTATCCCACAGCAGTTCCCCTTTCTTCTTTTCAAAACAAGAACCCTGAATCTAATCTTCTTTGTTTAGCTTTTTTCCTGACCATTATCCATAACAACTTGTAATCAACAACTCTAAACAAAGGCAAACATCCATAATCCATTTTTTTGGGAATGTGGACATAGTTTTCTAGGCTCCTTCCTGCTGATTGTGGGCACTGCTAATCTTATGGGGACCAAATGAAAATTTAGGATTATGGTCAAATCCTGACTGGATTATTCTGTGAGTCTTGATCATCTCACTCAGCAGTCTTGAGGCTGTTCTGGATCTAAAACTCAGAGGAAACTGCAATAGAGGTGCTCTGAAACGTTGGATCATCTGGGCCATCCCTTCCCATTGGAGATTTATCAAGGGGTCTTTCTCTATCAAACCTGATTTTTCTTATCCCAGAATGAATCCACAGCCTCTCATTTCCTGTGGAAACAAAAGCAAAACCTCTTCTCCAAAGTAAGATATCTTTTGACTTAAATTTTGAAGTCAAGTCATTTTCAAAATGTATAGGTTGGATTAATCCAACAGCTTTATACTCAAATATCTTTTATTTATTTATTATGTCTTTTATTATTTTTATTTATTATGTAGCTGTTGCTCCTTCTTCAGCAGCCAATTCAAAGACAACACAATAACATAAAGTATCCAGATTCTCTGAGTATTTTCCATCCTTATGTGGCTTTTTTAAACTCTCTTTTAAAATTTTTTTTTGAGACAGGGTTTCTCTGTGTATTTTTGACTGTCCTGGAACTCACTAAGTAGAGCAGGCTGGCCTCTAACTCACAGAGATCCATCTGCCTCTGCCTCCCAAGTGCTGGGATTAAAGGTGTATGACTTTCTCTATCTCCTCTCCCAAGCCTATGTGTATTTTTTAAATACACTGTAAACTGTTTAAAGGTTTTTTTTTTTAAAATCTGAATCTGTCTTTACTGTATATCTCTATCTTTTTCTGACCATGAGTCTTTTAATCTGCTAAACTATATGGCTAGGATTAAAGATGTGGCTTTGGCGGCTGGCTCCACCTCATTTCTTGGCTTCCTGAGAGTCTAGCTTCATGGTGGAGGTACTGGCAGGAGCCACGTTTATTTCCACAATGTTGTGCAGTTTCTAGGTGTATGCAGTCACCAAGAAGCATGCCACTGCTGCTCATAAACACCATTTTAAGTGTTTGGTGGCAGGGCCTCTTAAAAGAGCTGTGAGGTTTTTGCTGCTAATGCTGAGTCAGGAAACCTCTCTTAAAGGAGCCACACCTCTGCTCACTGCCAGTAAACAGAGCCTACTGGAGTGAAGATGGTTACCAAAAGCTGTGCTTGACTCTGTTCTTATCTGTCTAGAATCCTTTTTTTTTTTATTAAAAAAAAAAGTTCTCAGGCTTTATGTGAAAATTCTTGCCAAACATTTGGGTGCCATTTATAGGCAGAAGTTTCTGTCTCACCTGGTCCTGTAGCTGTTCAGTTCCAAAGAAACACACAGATACTTGTATTAATTATAAGCCGCTTGGCTAATTAGCTCAGGCTTATTATTAACTAGCTCTTACAATTTAAATTAACCCATAATTCTTATCTATGTTTAGCCATGTGTTTGATACCATCTTTTCTCAGTGAGGTATTCTCATCTTGCTTCCTCTGCGCCTGGCGGGTGACTGACTCTGCCTTTCCTCTTCCCAGAATTCTCCTAGTCTGGATGCCCTGCCTATACTTCCTGCCTGGCTACTGGCCAGTCGGCGTTTTATTAAACCAATATGGGTGACAAATCTTCACAATGTACAAGAGCATTATTCAACAGCGGTTACCAGATCCTTTATGGCTTCATTCAGGGTTGCTTCTCCTGGTCACAACATCAGGGTCAAGTCTAGGTCTACCTCTGTTGGTTTTTAAAGGATTCTTTGCCTTGTGTCTCTCATACTGGGTCTCCTTGTCCAGCTTTAATACATGGGGAGATGCTTAGTCTGACTGCAGCTTGACACCATGTTTTGTTGATGCTCATGGGAGACTTGCCCTCTCCTAAACAGAAAGGGAGGAGGAGTGGATTGGGGGTGGGGACAGGAAGAATGGAGGAGCGACTAGGAGGAGAGGAGGAAGGGGAAACTGCAGCTGGGATGTAAAATAAATAACTAAATAAATGAGTGTGTTTATTTACACAAAACAAAACAACAGCAACAACACCAAATCCTGCAAAGACCATGGGTCCTGCTTCAGGCAAAGGGCCTGTCCATCCCTTCTCACACTGCTGTGTGGGTTTCTGAGGAGGGCTTGACCTTGTAGCAGCACTAGTCAGAGAAATTTCACTTCTGCTGTCTCCCATTCTGGGTTCAACCTTTGTTTCTAGCAGACTGTTAGGTCAGAGTCTGGCAGGACCTGCGAGCTCTCTGTGCTCCATAGACCAGCTGCTGAGCTTCTGAACAGCGGAGCTCTCTCTGTCTTACAGCTGTCAGAGCTTTTTCTCTGCCTTCCTTCAGGAGGACGGTGCTCCAGCCTCCAGCCTCCTTCCTAGTGCCAGGCAACCTGTGTATTCGAGAGCATCCACAGGTGTGCGAAGGAGAAGCTCTCAGTTCTTCTCCCACCTCCAGCATCCTACCCTTGTGTATTTGGTAGTGGCTCACAAGGAAGAACTGGCAGGTAGATGCAGACTTGTTCAGGGTTGGCCCCAGAGGTCCTGTTCTTCTTATCAGCTCATACACCGTTTATAAAGCTAAGCAAATATCTGGTCCCATCTCATCCCCACTGGTGCTGTGCTGCCCTGCCGAGCACAGCTGTGGATGTCTGCTTTCCTAGGGAAACCTTGTTGACACCTGGCATTTCCTTCATTTAGGTGTCTTTTTTGTTCTGGGCATATTTTAAGTCCCCGGACATCACTGTCCCCACATGGTTTGATTTGATCCCTTGGATACAATTTTCCAGAGGCATCATCTGTGAATGAAATGGGCTGTTCAGATGTCAGCTTTGATCGCTGGAAGTTTTGTGCTTGGATTCAGTAAGTATCCCCAGAAATACTCATTCATTAATCTGCCATTCTCGTTGGGCTCACTCTGAAGATGGCAGAGTGGAGTGTGTACAGAAGGGCATAGCAGCTTCATGGGCTTGAATGGCTGCCTGGATTACTGCAGAGAGCGTTTTTGAGATGTTTGCTTTTCATAGTGGAGTGGGCATCTTTCTATTTCCAGAAATGTCTTTAGAGTGAGGTGATTTTATTCTGACTAAAAGGCTAATGAAAAAAAAGCTGAAGTCCTGCTTTCTAGACTGAAGCAGATCTTCCAGGCTCGACTCTCACTCACCTCTGTTTGCACCATGTGTAGAGGCCAGGGACATCTAGTACTTTGGTCAGTTGCTGCAGCATCTGCACTGTCCTTTGGACTGGTGCTCCCACTGTCACATGCAGGGATGGAAAAAGGGGTGTGCCACCTGCACACGAGTGTGGGGTGATGCTAACATTCCCTCTTCATCCACCTGCACACGAGTGTGAGGTAATGCTAACACTCCCTCTTCATCCACCTGCACACGAGTGTAGGGTGATGCTAGCACTTCCTCTTCATCCACCTGCACACGAGTGTGGGGTGATGCTAACACTCCCTCTTCATCCACCTGCACACGAGTGTGTGAGGTGATGCTAGCACTTCCTCTTCATCCACCTGCACATGAGTGTGTGAGGTGATGCTAACACTCCCTCTTCATCCATCTACACGAGTGTGAGGTGATGCTAACACTCCCTCTTCATCCATCTACACGAGTGTGAGGTGATGCTAACACTCCCTCTTCATCCATCTACACGAGTGTGGGGTGATGCTGGCACTTCCTCTTCAGAGCATCCTGGTGAAGCAGCTAAGTGTGGTAGTTGTTTTCTTCTGCTGCCCTCTCTGTCTGCTCACAGATTCCACACTGTGCTGCCCATCACAAAGGAGTGGTAGCTGCCATTCATGAAACGTGCCCCCCACTCCCCTGTGTTCTTTGCCTGGGATAGCCTGTCCTCTCTATCTTCACACTCTTAAAGGGGGCACTTGAGGATCTGTCAGTAGTATCTTTACCAGTGCCCAGAGTTTTGGGAGGTTGATCTACAGAGGGAGTTCAGATCTCTGCAGACCTCCTCCCCCTTCCCAATCCCCATCCCTTTCCTTTTACCATACAGGCTTGGGAGTCACAGAAAATGTTTCTGGCAAGATTGTATTGGATGCTGTAATGGGATGAGTACTGCCACTTAAATAATCAGAGGTGGGATTTAATGTTAGAGATACTCTTGTGTTGGTGAATCGCTGTGCTGGCTATTTCTCTCATTGGTGTGACAGTAGTACCTAATCTAAGCAAGTTAAGGACATATGAGTTCATGCTGGCTTATAGATCTAAGTCATGCAATCCATCATGGTGAGAAGGCATGGCAGCGGGAGCTGGTCACATGGCACTCACACCCAAGAAGTAGAAAGATGGATACCGGTGCTCACCTCACTTTCTCCTTTTCATTCAGTCTGGGATCCCAGTGCATGGGATGGGTCTTCATGCCTCAATTAACATAATCTAGATGTTTCCTCACAGACACACCCAGAGATGTAGGTGATTCTGGATACTAAGCTGACAATATTAACTATCAAAAATCTACCTTCTTGTCAATTTGACATTAACACACATCATTGTTAAACCACAGCCTTATTCTCTCTCCCACAGCTACAGTCCCCATAGACCTGTGGTCATCTCCTAATTCATAATGCAAAATGCATGCAATCCAACTTCAAACTCCCCATGATCTTTAACAGTCCCAACATTGTTAAAAGGTAGGTACAGAGTATCTTCAGAGACTAAGACAGTCTTTTATCTGTGAATCCCGACAACATTAAAAAAAAAAACCCAGCTAAATGCTTCCAACATGCAATGGTATCAAGTAAACATCTCCATTTCCAAAGGGAAGACTGGGATAATCAGACCAAAGCAAGACTGAAACCCAGCAGGGAAACACCAAATCTGCAGCTCCATATCTGGCATATGGGGCCAATGATGAAATCACCTGGGCTCCAAAGGGCTTAGGTAGCTGTCTGCAGCACACATAGCCTCTCTCTTGGGCTAGTTCCACTCCGAGTCTTCAGCTTTCCTCAGCAGATGCCTCATGGTTTTAGCATCTCTAATATTCTGAGACCTCCACTAGAACCTCTACTTCACCCTCATAGCTTTCTGTCATCGCCTCTTGGAGCCTCCTGACAGCAAGTCTGACCCTGCCACACATTGCCTAGCCTCACTGCCCCTGCGGAACCTTGGCATCAGACTCCACGTCCTCCTTACCCATGCTTATTTCATGATTGCAGAAGAAGCCATGGTTAACACTGCCAAGTTCTGCTGCTAATTTGGGATGGAGAACTTCTCTAGGTGATGGTTTTCAAACAGGGAATTCCTTGGGTGGTACTTCCCTTTCAGATTAATTTTGCATATTCAGTAGATGGAACCTTTAGTGGGTAAGGTCTTGCCTTAGGGCCCCTCTTGTGTTGTACTACTGTGGAGCATGTGGTTTCTCTTTAATGGCTTTGCTTTCATTAGCTATCACAGCTACCTTCAAACCCACTTTATCTGTAAGGCTGAACCTGCTCACACCTTTCCTGCACGAACTGCACATCTTCATCTTTTTTCTGCTTTACTTTTTGCTCTGGTCACTGTAGACCTGGATGATGCCAGTAGTCTAAATGCCATCCCGTGTCAACAAATTAGTCCGTTACCTTTGAATTCAACATTGATGTAGCCATTCTTTGCCAGAATGTAATGTGAATGACTTCTAGGTGAGTTTCCGGTAGAGTCCTTGTTCCATTCCGAAACCTCATGAGCCGGACCACCAACTGTCCTCATTTTTCTCAGCATTCTGGTCTTCCGAGCTCCCACCAGAATGATCCAGTAAGTTCTGTTTATAACATCCAAGGGCTTGAAGTTCCAGACTTTTACACATTCCTCCAGCAAACCAGCTCCAAAGGCTCATGGACAAAGATACCATGTTTAGGTACCAGGTTTTTTTTTGTTATTCACTCTCCTGTTGCTATGGCCACAGTGTCTGGTAAAAGTGGCTCTTTAGCTCTCTGACACTTTATATGGGTCAGACCAGAGGCTTGGGAGAGTGGGGTGGAGCTGTGTTGTAAAGCAGCCCAACTGTGTTTGTCAGTTGTGTTTGAACATAGTCTTCTGTGGGTAGAAGTGTATAGGCTTATTTGTTACAATAGCCATGACCATACTTTATCCTCAAGTAATTTATACACAAAATCTTTGTATCAGATTTATTATTACAGCTAGCTGTGAAATATAGTTTGGTTCTAGAATGGTAAAAATTTTCATGGTAATAATGGAAAAAAAATCTTCCTGTAATGTTCCTCGGGCTTCTTTGCTTTCATTTAATACAGGTGCAGGTTGCTCAAGTATTTTTGCTGACTTATGTAATAATTCTCATTATTTTCCATTGTCAAAACTAGAGTAATCCCATGATCAGGCTAAGACTTAACTTTCAGTGTTGGGTAGTTGCTGGACACCATGTTTTAGGTCAGGGTGTCTGTCTCCTGTTTAGAAGAGGGAGCAGGAAACAGAAGGAGGTCAGAGTCCAGGGGAGGTGGGAGTAGCTGTTAGGGCTGTTGTTACATTTTTCTCTTTCTGCCAAAGAGCTGTAGCATGCAGAGTTCCAGCTGTCAGCAAAAGTTAAAAAAAAAAAAAAGGAACAGAACAACCCTTCTCTGTCCTGAGAGCTGAGGGGAGGAAAGGCTAGGCTGTGGGCTTGGGGTGGGTAGTTCACGAGGTTGATCCTGGCACCTGTGGAGTATTGAGGATTCAGTGTTAATTGCATTTGTTTATTTAGTGTGCAGTGTAACATCAGAGTGATAGAAAGCAGCTTGTGCTGAGCATCACATGAGTTCTGAGTTTATTTGCAGTTATTGGGAGGGGTGGACCTTCTGGGTGAGGTGGTCCCAGAGGGTACTGAGAAGAGAATGGGATGCAGAGTGGAAGGGGCGGGCTTTGTGGGTGGGTGTGTTCCATGTCCTCTTCATGTAGGATTCGACAGTGTGGGGAATTGAATTTAATGCCTCAAGATAGTAGGCACGTGCTCTGCTACTAAGCTATGTTCCAAATCCTTGATGTGTAACTTGTAAGTGTGCATTTTTCACTGTTTAGCTTGTAATGTAATTTATTGAATATATAAAAGTACTTCTTGGGCCTGGAGAAATGGCTCAGTGGTTAAGAGCGGCAGGCAGGTGTGCTTCTAGAAGATCAGTATTTAGACCTCAGCACCATGTCAGGAGATCCACAGCTGCCTAGAACTCCAGCTCCGGGGGATCTGGTGCCCACTTCTGGTCTCTACAGGTTCATGCACACATGGTAGACGTTTTTATAGCTGCACCCATACATATACGCATAAATGCTTTAAAAGTCATTCTTACCTTGCTGGTTGTCAGTGTTGTGGATTAAATAAGATAATTTATGTGAAAAGCCTTTTGTAAATGACCCTCTGGATCCAATTGTAAGTTGTTATTAATAAAAATAACTCGCCCTTTTCGATGGAGAACTGGATGAATGATTGCTTTGTTTTAATTCATTTATCATATGTAAATGAGATTGTATTCTTGTAATCAGAGTCATTTAATGAAGGTCATGATTTGAAGTAGAGGGAGTAAGCCAGTACACTGTTGCGTCGTTGTTTGCTTTGAGTCTTAACCAAGTAGCCCTGGCTGTCCTAGAACTCACTTTGTACATAAACTTGGCTGGGGCCTTGAACTCACAGAGATCCACCTGCCTCTGTCTCCCATGTGCTGGGATTACAGATGTGCACTCCAACATGCCTGGCTAGGAAACCATTTTTAAGTAAGATATATTGCAGCGAATTCAACAATAGATAAGTAATTGATATTGAAAATTAATGTTTTTGTGTATCTGAAGTGTTTTACATTTTGGCTAATAAAAAGGCAGCACATTTGAAGGATACATCGAAGAAAATTGAGCTGGGAAAAAACTAAGAGCAAGATGTGCGATGCTTCTCATTCTGCATTCTGTAGCGTGCTATTTTCAGCATCTCTTTGAATCAGTGATGAATTCTCATTTCAAGATTCAACCATTAAAGGAGAGAAAAATATAAGCCAGTTTAGGCAAGGACGCTTTCCACTCGGCCCAGATCTGTTTCAGACTTTACCATGTGACAGGGGCACTTCCTGGGAGCCACTAGTTTGCAATCTCTGAAGGAGCAAGAGCAATGGGGAGAGAGAAAGCCAGAAGATCAGCCAAGGACATGCTGCTCCACTTCTACAAACTCTGGAATCTGGGGACTGCTTAATGAGGAAGCTGTATTCTATCTGTGAGGCTGGATACAAAGGAGTCAATCAGGCATCCCGTGGCCCCACTGCCTTTCCTGTCCATGGGTCCTGTTGTTACCAATTGGTGTCCACCCTCTGGACCCATCCCATCTGCTGTCCCCGTCCTGGCTGCTGCTTTCTTTCCTCAGTTCTTGGGCTGCCTTTGAGTTCAGCTCAAGAATACTGCTTCCCGGAGCCAGCTGGTACCAGTCCACGTTGTCGATGTGCGGTGTTGCTGATCACCAGCCTGACCACGTGCTTCTCTTCATTGACTTCTCAAGTGGGAAGCCTTATTTCATCCTGAACAAATTACTCTTATTTTTATCTTTCGATGCTCATTCCAAAGAGGCTCATTAACTGTTTCGTGGCCTGGAAACAGCTGCCCCAGGCACTCATTCTCATGCTAAACGCATGTGACTCTTGAAAGTGGTGACCAAAGATTCGATTTGAGGTCATTGAGTCCAAGGCACAGCCAGCTTTCTCTTGCTCAAATAGGTCAGAAACAATTTTTTTTTTTTTTTTGCTTAGGCATTTGAGAAAACTCACTCATTTGTCAGATGATTGGGTACTGTGTTTGTACTAAGTGTGAAATAGGGGAGGCAGGGGAGGTAAAGAGTGGCATTAGGATGAAAAGTCTGACAAGTTTTAGGGCCATATCTGCCCACCAAGGGAGACTTACTATAAAAGAAACACTCGCCTGGCCTGTGTAGGTTGAAGCATTGTACAACTGGATAATCCATTTTTCCTTTGAAAACCAAGTGTATTTGCTATGAATATCTGACCATCTTCAACCTCTACATTTTTTACTCTCCAGTGAATCAGTAATTTTAATGTACCAATGAAGAACTCAACAAATTTAATACCAGAACTTAGCTGCACCTTTCCAGAAGAGATCTCAGGGTTTAGTTTTGTGTGTGTGTGTTGGTTTTGTTCTAGGCTAACATTGATCGGAAGTTGCTGTGAAGTCCTTTCTGGGTGACACCAGGGGTTAGGATCTGTGTGTGGTGACCCATCTCTGCAGTCTTCGATCTGGTGGGGTGGTTGCAGGTCAGGCTGTGGCGGTGCTTGGTGGCCAGGGTTATCATGTGCTGAGGCTGGCTCTTCCTCTCATTAGGTCATTTCGTGAGCCTCGCAGTGTCCTCTTCGTAGCTTGGGAAATGGCTTTGAACGGCCTGCCCTTAGTCTCTTGGTGAGTAAGTGGAGGAAGCCTAGATGAGACTGAGGCTGGCTCCAGTACCCACTGCACGGTAGCATCCTGTGCAGTGGGCATGGAGAAGGAGATGGACCTTGCCGGGGTGTCTGACATTGCTCCTCAACAAGCGTCACTGGTAAGAAAGGGATCGGAAATGCCGGTGCTGGCCTGCTAGGGCTGGGGAGATGTGTGCTCATGAGAAGTACCTGAAGGCCACCTTGGAAAAGTAACTGGCACTCTGCATGTAAGGCCCTGGATGCTATGCTCAAGAATCGAACCTCACTGTTTCGAGTGCTGCAGGGTCAAGGAAGTGGATATTTACTGAGGGGACAAGCTGGTGCTGCAGCCTAGAAGGGTGTGTGCCTTCCCGGTAGACCTTGTGTGCTGGCTGTGGCTTTAGGGCAGGCATCTCTCCTGTGGCACCTTTAGGCCTGTGCTAGACCTCAGGAAGGTGGTGGAGTTGGAGATTCCAGGCACTGGTGTTGGGTTAGAGCAGGAAGTACTGGTTTGATGTTTCAAGGATGCAGACTTCCCCTAAGTACCAAAGCCTTATTTCAGAACACGGTGCTTAGTCTCAGGGATTATAAATCCTTAACTCCCTCTGGGCCTCCGCAGTGTTCAAGTAGAAGTGGACAGGAGTTGGTGGAGGGGAGCCCTCACTAAGTAGGTGGTGTTTCTCTCAGGCTTCTTAACCTGACGCTGCTGAAGTCAACTGTGAGAGGCCCTGTCTCCCTGGAGGTGCATGTGCACTGTATGTAGTGTGTCAGGAGAAAGAAGCTTGATAGCATTGTGTTCAGATGATGTCAACCCTCTGTCTTTACATTCACTTTATATACTCTGCATCCAAACTACGGTATCTCTGGTGTGTCACTGTTGCTCCGGTGTGTCACTGTTCCTCTGGTGAATGTTAGATCCTTCTGGTTTGCAGCAGCTGGAGCTGGTTTTCTCTCAGCACTCCGAATACATCCCGCCAACACTCTTCCAGCCTGGTATGCGGTGTCTTTCTAACAGGTAGTGGGAGGCAAAGACAGTAAGTGTTTTCATGTGCTGAGCAGATAGGCGTGGATTCACTGGCAGAAATAAGGAATGAAGAATGGATTGGTTACCTTAGAATCCCTGTCCATCTACGCTCAGAACAGAGGGCTCTTATACAGCAGCCCAGGTAACTGGACCTCTTCTAATTGACTGGTTAGTGTTTCTTTCTTCAGATTTGCCTCCCCCCTGAAAGTCGGTTCATTTCAGGGTTCCGTTTGATGGTGTGATGCCTAGCATGAATGACAACATTCTTGTTAGGGCTGACCCACAGAGGCCTGCTGCAGTTCAGTCCAAAACAACAGCCTTCCATGGTCTTCCTTTCAGGATTTTCGAACAGGCACTGTTAGCTTGGTCAAACACACATTCCAGTCCTGAGTTTCTGCAAAGTCATACTATGTGGCAGGAATTGGTTTTCTTTCCTTCCTATCATATCAGGCTCACAGCCATCCTCACTTCCTGTTCCCAGGACACCCTACGTTCTCCGCTAACCTCCATGGGCACCAGGCCCATTTGAGGTGCGCATACATACATGCAGGCAAAACATTCATGCACATAAGATAAAATAATCTAAAAAGAGTTTTCAGATGCAAAAACATTAGCTGGCAGTGTGATTTGCTACACTTAATACATGCCACCTGGCGTTTTTATTTGAACTTACTCCACTACCTCCTCCATTACCTGTTTTATATTTACCTGTGTCTTCCTACAAGTTCAGTAAAGACTTGTAAGGGCAAGGACCTTCTCTTGTTACTCAACAGTGGCTCCCCCACTGTCTCTTAACAGTTCAGTTAGATGTTGTATTGAGTCATGGGGCCGGATAAACACGGTCCTGCTGTTCTGCTGTAAGAGGTGTCCGTGTGTAACGCAGTGAGAACTAAGCTCCAGAGACCACAGAGAAAACACCAAAGCTGCTCTTGGTGTGAGACATATGCCTCATGACCCCTCTCTCTCTGTCCCCCTTCCCCTTCCTCCTCTTCCTCCCCCTCCTCTCGTTCTTTCCTTCTGTCCTTCCTTTCCTGTGCTGAACTATTTCCCCAGTCCCCTGTAATGTCATGTTTTATGACGTGTGCTTTTCCAACACTAATAGTGGCCACGCGTTTTATAGGATTGAGCAGGGTGTTGCAAACAGAACGTCATCTGTGAATAGTTGAGAACGCTGCTGGCCTGATCTGGTAGACGGAAGTGGGGTCTAGTTAAGGGAGAGGAACAAGGAAATGAGGCAAACAGCCTTGCCAGGAGGAGCCACATGCGAGTTGTTTGTATGTCAGCTTCTGATTGCTGTGAAGCTAGGATTGGGAGGCTTAAGAGCCATGTCATGGACCAAAATAGTCAACAGGTTTAATGCAATCAGATTAGGGCAATTGGGCAGATTAACAGTGAGAAGTTTAGACACAGTCTGTTTTGACATGAAACATTTTCATAGCACAGAATTCCTTATTTCATATATGAGCAAGTGAGATCAGCAGACTGATTCTAGGAAAAATTTGATTATCATTGGCTTGGGAAGATGTCCCATAGGAAAGAGTTCCTGAGCATCATCCAGTCATCTTTCATGCTGGGGGCTGAGAAATGAAAACTAAAGGTAATTTGTACTGCTGTTCACATAAATGTTCTGAAATGCATTTGAAGTTACCTGAACTCATGTTCATTATCATAAAAGATGTCTGGTCCTCTTCCTTCTTTCCTCTCTTGCTTTTAGGAAAAGACTTGAAAGCAATAACAATAATAAAGCTAGGTGGTTATTTATCCAAAGCTGTGACTCACTATGGCTCTGTGATGTACTCATTATAAGCAATTTTTATTTGGTAGCAACATTTTAACAGTTACTTGGAGACCAGAAGAGTGCATTTTGGTGCTGCCATGTTGAGGTCGTTAATCAGAGCCCAAATGGCCGAGGGTAGATCCATCTTTGATGGGATTTTGGAAGGGGGTGTGGCTTCCCAAAGACCACCCCTTTCATTACTGATTTGTTTGTTCTTGGAGTCAGTGAATACTTGAATGTGTACGTGTTATTCTTCCCACTCTTTCTTTCTTAGGTACTTGTAATAGGAGCTTCTATCCAACTATCTGAGCCAGAACCCGAGGGTGGCACAGTGGCCAGTCGCTTCAAATTATTGCTTATGTTAGCATTAGTTAAAATTAAATAAAACTTTAAGTCTCTCCGTCATACTAGCTGGGTCTTTGGCCCCCAGACCCAGTGCTCCAGGTAGCTGGAGGCTGTCTGATTGAACATTATGCTTTGGAGCATTTCCCTCATGGCAGAGATCTTAGGTGGGCAGGACACCTTAGGGTCCTCAGCTCCCCAGTGTGGGAGAAAGCTCAGGCTTTCCTTCCACTTCTGTCTCTCACCTCTGTCTTCCTCATTTTAGTCAGGCCTGTGTCACCAGCCATCTGAATTATGACTCAAAGTCAGTTTCTGAATCCATAGCCCTTCCTCCGCCTCCCTCCAGGTGGTAGGCCCCTGCCCTGTGCTGGTTTGCACCATTGTAACCTCTGTAAAGTATCTGTTACCAGAAACCTCACTTGCTCCTTCTGGTGTACCCAGAAACGCTTTGGTATGCAGGATGGGGCTTTGGTGGTCGCAGAGTAGGACTTGCTGTGTGACATGTGACTGCGAATGTATCGATTGAGAAGTATGGTGTGGAAGGGGATGAAAGAGCCAGGAGTAGGCTGCATTCTAAAGGGTAGAGACGGGTACCTGGAAGCTAGAATTGGCATGAACACGTCAGTGCTCCTGACAGAGGAGCATGACGGGTGGGAACTGGTGGGGAGCCGTCGTCTGCTCCTGGATGATAGCCACACAGGGCTGCTGGGTTTAACCCTGACATGAGAAGAGCTGGAACCATGTGCTGTCTGGAAACTTGTGCCCCTGAGCTGGCAAGATTTCACCTCTTTAAAAACTTGTTTTGAGAGCCTGGCAGTGGTGGCACACACTTTTAATTCTAGCGGGAAGGCAGAGGCAGGCAGATCTCTGTGAGTTCAAGGCCAGCCTGGTCTACAAAACGAGTTCCAGGACTGCCAGGGCTGTTAAACAGAGAAACCCTGTCTCAAAAAACCAAAGCAGGGCGGGGGGGGGGGAGGGAGAAAGGAAAAAAGAAAAAAAATTGTTTTTAGATTTACTCATTTTATTTCATGTGTATGACTATTTTGCCTGCATGTATGTATGTGCATCACATACATGCCTAGTTCCCATGGAGGTCAGAAGAGGGCATCAGTTCCTCTGGAGCTGGAGTTACAGATGGTTGTGAACTGCCATATGGGTGCTAGAACTCAAACCCAGGTTCTCCGGAAGAGCAACCAGTGTTCTTAACCACTGAGCCATCTCTCCAGAACCAGGATTTCACCTCTTATTAGCTGTGCTGGGTTTCACATGTAATAGCTTTGATCACTAACACTATCTAGTTAATTCTCAAACATTAGCAGCTTTGCAGGGAAGAAAACTGCATGTATTTGTGTCTGAAGAGAGACCACACGATCCAGGTAGTAATGGGTGCTGTGTCAATCTGGGTCAGTCATCTGGGTGCTTGCTTGTCCTTTGTGATCAGGTCACCTCTGACACTCTAGTTCTTCACTGCAGTAGGGGTTCTGCCTGCTCCCAAAACTAAGTTGGACCCATGTGTGATGTTGGTTCTAGGATTGGTCCTGTTTACAGTATTTACCAAATGTTAGCTAATAGGAAAAGTAGTGATTTGGTATACTTCCCCACAGATTGGAGACTTCCTGGGTATAACTGATTATTTGGAAACTGTGACACTGGACATTTTCCTTCCCCGAGGCACAGTCACTTAGCTGTATCCATCTCTAAAGTGAGCCTAGGTATAGGTAGATTAGCTGCTTTTCTGCTGCTCTGGTAAAACACCATGGCTAGAACAACTGGATGAAGAAGTAGTTTATTTTTCTTTACTGTTCCCGAGGCATAGAGTCCCTGGTGGAGGAGAAAGCATGGCATAGTGCAGGAGCAGGAATCTGAGAGATTAGATCTCGACCATACATGGGAAGCAGGGAGAGAAAACAGGAAGTGTGTGTGTGGGGAAGACAGGTCATAAACCCTCAAAGCTCACTCCAGTGATGTGCTTCCTACAGCAAGGTTCTACTTCCTAAAGATACCATAACCTTTTCAAACAGCACCACATACTGGGGACCAATTGTTCAAACACGTGCGTCAGGTGGGGGCAATGGCATTTCTAGTAGAGGCAAAAAGGAGGCCTGGATAATCCAAAATCCAAGGATAATTTTCCACATTTACAAATAAATTGATAACATACACAAATTACTTAGGGCAAAAGGTCATCTTTTTAAGAAAGGGTTTGTTTTCTTTTTAGTTTTATGTATACATGTGCGTTGCTGTGTGTGTGTCCACGAGTGCTGTGGAGGTCAGAGGAGGGTGTCAGAGCCCTGGAGCTAGAGTCACAGTTGGTCTTGAGCTGCCTGTTGTGCAGGAGCAGTAGGTAGGTGCTCCTAACCACCCAGCCATCTCCCCAGGGCCCGATTTTCTCTTGTATTCTTCACAATCAATTGCAAGTACATAGTTGACTTTTGCAAGTGTTCTCAAAGGGTAGTGGCCGTCTTCCCCGTGATGGCTCTCAAAGTCTTCTGAACTAGTATAGCTGAGGCATGTGCTTTTGGAGGACTTGAAGTTGCTTTTCTCTCTTTCAGAACCTGTACCATTTCTGTTATTCCCCCTGTGCCTGGCCTGCCTTCCAGGTTTTACTTCTGCCACTGGTTACCACTAAGAGGTGGTTTGGCAAGGTGCATCCTACTTCTGGGCTGCTTTGTTCTCAGGGTCTCGCACAAACTGATTTGCATCAGAATCCCCCATGCTTTCTCCTTTGGACTCTTTCGAGAGTAGTCCTTTCTCGATGGTTTTATGTGTTCGGTGTCTGTAAGGGGCTGACTTGTTTTTTTTAGTGTTTATCTTCATTTTTCACCATTGAAATGTTTGTAACATAATTATCAAGATTTAATTAAATACAGATATTGGGAAAAATGAGCGGTCCTTACATGAATGATCAGTATTATTTGACTACTTCTGTAGAGACGATGACAATGCCTGAAAAGAACTCTTACTGTTGAATGAACAAATCAAATCACTTAGCTGAAGGTGCTTAGAATACAATTGGTGGGTTTTTTGCCCTTTAACTCTTACTAACTATGAGTCTCTGAAGTTATGTCTAGAATTTCTTAAGGGAGCTGGGCTAAATAAAACTTTATGTACTGTATTACATCTTTGCTTAAGCTAATTAAAAAATTAGTAGTTCTGGGATTAGGGCTTCTTTGGTAAAATTGTTGAGTTGTAAAATTTGAGTTTCAGGCTTAGGTGAAGACTTGAACGTTTCAGCTACTGTTATTAATTATTTCCTTTATTTTCCCATTTAGTTCTGATCCTGCTCGCTGTCCCTGCTGACACCTGAGCCACGGCGGTGATGCTGCCAAGACCTCTGCAGCCCACAAGTCAACCTACATGGTAGGAGTGCCAGCCTTTTAGCTTCAAGGCCACTCAAGATCAGCAAGAGCATAATCTAGAAATGTAATTGAAAATAGAATATCATATAAGATATTGATGGCTTAGTATTTACCAGCAGTGTAATTTAATGTATTGATAATAACTCAAGGCCTTTGATTCTAACCAGTGTTTGGGGATGTTAAAAGAGAAAAACTATGACTGGATATATTAATTTCATTTTTGTGTGAAGCAAGTAATATGGCTATCTGGTTTATGTCTTATTAAACAGTTCTATTCTAGCCAGGTGTTGGTGGCACATGCCTTTAGTCCCAGCACTCGGGAGGCAGAGGCAGGTGGAGCTCTGTGAGTTTGAGGCCAGTCTGGTCTACAGAGAGATAAGCTCCAAAGCTACACAGAGAAACACTGTCTTGAAAAACCAACCAACCAACCAACCAACAAACAAAAAACCAAAAAAAAAAACCACCCAGTTTTATTCTTATTTCCCCCATGAGATTTTTTTTTAAATAAGATTTTTAAAATTTTTTTTTATGTGTATGAATGTTTTCCTGTGCTATGCCTGCAGAGGTCAGAAGAGGGCTCAGATCCACCGGCAAATGGTTGTGAGCTGCCATGTGGGTGCTGGGAATTAAACTCAGATCCCCTGCGAGAGCAGCCAGTGTCCTGTACTGCTGAGCCATCTCTCCAGTACTGCCTCCCCCCCATTGATGAAGTGTACAGTTCTCAAGAATGACCTTTGTATATGACAGTGCTGTGCTACAGTGTCAGAAGGTCAGGGACACCCCAGGACGTCTTTATTCTTCTGTGCTCACTCCTCGTCAGGGGCTCCTAACTACCAGACCATTCGTCCCATATCCAAATGTAATCAAAGGTTCTGTTGCTGATTGCAGCACTCCAGTGATGGAAGGAAACATTGTGGCTGTGCATCCCCAATTAGTCAGCTACTGAGGACTTCTGGTAACAAACGCATCCTTAGCACTCGATTTCATTAGTGTGAAAAGGAAGATAGTGATGCCAAGTGCTGTTTACTTCAGAAGTCCAGGAATCTGACAGTATTTACAAATCAGTATGATTCACAATATTAACAGACTAAGCAGCAGAGTATTTTAAATTCCTGTGATCATTTATGGAGATGCATCTATCAATAGTCATCATTTTGTGTAATGATAAAATCCATAATTGATAAGGTCTCAGAGAAACAGGAATGTAAGAAACACGTTCAAAACCAGGAATACAAAAGTCCTTCCAGAAATTGACAAAGGTATCTGTGCAAACCCTTTAGCTAATACTGGGATCATTAGTAAGAGAGTAGTGTTTTCCCTGAGGTTAGGAACAAGACAAGGGTGGTCTAGAGATCTGTGAGCACAGTGAAGCAGGAGTGGAGATCAGAGGACCCAGGAAAGGAAGAAAAAAAAATCAAATTAGCCTTCCAGTTTGAAGTAGGGGAAAGGACGAGAAGCAAGATAATAAAATCTAGACAGTAGTGAATGCAGCACAGTTTTTAACAAGCCTCTACAGAAAGAGACAAACAGAAAAAAGGCCAAACAGTTGGCATGCTAATAAAGCACAGGACAGTGGCTTTTAAAGTTCCTGGAAACTTCTGTCCTTTTCCCCACAGGCCGAGACTTGCTCTCTTCTGAAGTTCCCCATCCTATCGGTTTAGGCCAGAGACTTAGCTGAAGAATACTTTGGGGCTAGAGGCTGCCCCCATTTCTAACTGTGGACTCAGTTGTGGAGCATAATATAGCCTGTGACTCTCCATCCACGGGTCAGCAGCTAACAGAAGGGGTTACTCCCCCAACATCCATAGCTCTGATGAATTCTGAATGCATCTCATACTGAAGATGGACCATAGCAACTTAATTTCTAACAAGAAGCCTGGGAATAGGAATGAATGTTGACTGCCAGTAGACATTGTCTGCTTTGTGTGTGTGTGTGTGCACGTGTGTGAGCACATGTGTGTGCATGTGTGCATGTATTCCTGTGCCTGTGTGTGTGTGGTGGTGGAGGGGCATGTGTGCACACATGCCTGCGTGCATGTGTGTGTGCGCACACCCACGTGTGTGTGTGCGTGCGTGTGTGCCCATGTGTGTGAGTGTGTATGCTTGTATGGTGTTTATTACTTAAGTCACACTGTATATCACTATAAATCACATATTATGGCTATTGATTTCTGCTTAGTGCTTTCCAAGTCTTTACTCGTCTTTGTGAAGTTTTCAGTATGGAGTTGATGAATTTTGAGTTCTGGTCCCAACTGCTTGGAATAGTTATGTGGCCTGTCTAGTGGCTGTGGGTGCTTTTCTAGAATTATTCCTAAGTTATTTGAAATAAGACAATTTGAAATACGCCACTTTGGCCTAGGTAGGATGCTTAGACAGTTTATAGAAGCCTAAGGCAGTGTGTCTTTCCATCTGTGCGCTCTGTGTGGTGGGGTGGAATAGTACATAGTTCATACATTAATCCTGAATGCGGAGTAGCCAGAATTACGTGGTTTCAGTCAGCTGCTTAAATTGGGTCGAAGTCATGAAAAACGCAAAGTCCGTCTTCTTAAGTGTTCCAGCCTTGAGCTTCACGTGTCAGTGGCTCTCAGCTTTCAGCCTCAGCAGCTCTGAGCTCCCATTCCCAGCAGCTGTCAGCAGCTAGTGTTGATGGCTGCTCTTGGCGGCCCTCTTAGCAGCTCTCTGTTGCTGTCCCCAACCGGAGCCAGTAGCTCCTGGCAGCTCTCTCCACAACTCTCTGTCTGCTTAGCATTTCCAAAGCTAGTAGCTCCTGGTGTTACCAGCTCTCAGCGAAAGGAACTCAGCCCACTCAATCCCTGATGCAGACATGAACAGATGATGAAACCCTAAGAACGTGGATATACTGGGGTTTGCATAAGCTACTGTGCTTGGAACAGAGGTCTGACATGGCCCAGTGAGGACAGGATGAGTGCTGCTTATGTAGACATAAAGGGAGGGCTCATGCGCAGTCTGCTGCTCACTAACTATGGACTTCCTGTATTGCCATGGCAGCCTGTATAAGCATATTGAACTTACCTACCCTGGCTGCCATAGGTGGTGGTGGGGATGCTGGCCATAGACCAGAGTGTGGTTGGAGATACCTGGAGTGCTGAGGCTGTGTCCAGGGACACTTGCGGAGGGATCACTGTACGACAGGCTGAAGGAAATGTGCCAGGAGTGGTACTGGCTAGCTTTATGGCAATCTGATGTAACACAATTGAGAAAATGCCCCATCGTACTGGCTGTGGCGAGCCCATGGGCATTTTTCTTGACTGATTATGTGGAAAGGCCCAGCTCACTGTGGACGGTGCTGGCTTTGGGCAAGTGGTCCTGTATTGTATAAGAAGGCAGTCTGAGCAAGCCAAAAGGAGCAAGCCAGTAAGCAGTACTTTTCTATGGCCTCTGCTTAGTTTCTGCTCCAGGTTCATTCCCTGTTTGAGTTAGTGCCCCGACTTCCTTCAGTGATGGACTATGATGTGGAACTGTAAGCTGGAATGAACCCTTTCTTCCCCAAGGTGCCTTGGCTTGTATTTTATCACAGCAACAGAAGCCCTAAGACGGGAATTAAGACCATCCTGGTGGTTACTATAACAACTTCAGAAGTGCTAGTGCCTGGAAGGGGCCTTCCCTGTTGTCAGAATAATAGTGTAGGTCAGCAGCCACACTCACACACGCTCAGTGGAATCAGCCCCAGTAGAAGCCGTGACAGGTGTTGTGGCAACTAAGATGCAGAAGTCCAGAATTCAGAGCCAAGGCTCCCGGCAGCCAGGCCTGATCTAGGCTGATTTGTGCTTCTGTGGTCCATCTGGACCCCTCTAGGATGGTAGTAGCAGCTGCACCAAGGAGCCCATCATTTAGGGCTGTGGGTGAATGGGTGGGAGGTGCAGGCTTGACTGTCAGTTTACTGGCCTCCTAAGGGAAAGATCATATTTGATCGAAGTCTGATGTTTTTATTTCGAGGGAAGGGACCATCCCTTTTGTGTGCCTGCCATTTGTGTGCTCTTTTGTGTGCTTGCCATTTGTGTTTCCCGAATGGGACTTCCTTCCCTCTTCGGTCATGTCTCTTTAGCCATGCCTGCTGACCGGCATGTTTTTAGTTTGTGGTTTCTTCATTGCTCTTTAACTTTTAGAAGTTGTCCTCTGTAGCTCAGCAGTATTAGTCAGATATTTGAAATCTGGGTCTTTATTTCTATGAATTGGAACCTAAAGGACAAATCTACACAGGAATGTCTTTTTTTATTGATTATAAAACTTTTGAAATAATTCCTATAAATAATTGTTATCATTCAAAACATACCTGTTCACATGCATACATCATCATGCATATCTCATTTTAGTTGGGAAATACATATGTTTGGCATGTACTGGGGCTAGAAAGGAGACTAGACCACATGGAACACTGAAGGAGAGCCAGAAGGCTCCTCCTCCTCCTCCAGTGGGAAGCTGCACTTTTCCTTGGCATGGCCACAGCATTTTCCTGAGTCTCCTTGGCGACTCTGTGCATTCTAGTCTTTCACACTCTGTCTCCTTACAGATACCAACTAGAATTTGTGTTACAAGGAGCCATACTGGATCCTGGCCCACAGAGGGCCGGGACTGTTCCCCTGGCTTGAGCAAGGGCTATGGCACAAATATCTGCATCTGTACAATGGTCAGCCAGAAGTTAACTGTGTATGTGGCAAGTGCAGCCAGGAGCAAGGCAGGAATCTCAGCTCATGCATACGGTCACTGCAAGGCAGTGTGGGAAGTGAGGATCCCGGCAGGTCGTCCATTAGTGAGATAAATCTCTGATATGAATGGAACAGCAGAAATGTAAACTAATTTATCTCTTTTATATACTGGAGTTGACCAATTCATGGCAAATGTGAGTTAAACTAAGAGGAACTTTCAAGGAGAGGGAAGGATAAAATATAGAAGCATTGTGTTGGAAGTCAAGAGCATCTCCAGATCTCAAGCTGACAGGCCACATTGCAGGCAGCAGAGGTAACTAGGGCAGTGCTTTGGTTAGTGTGATCTTAGTTGTCACTTTGCCCCCTCAGACTGCATTTCTTTGAAGTGTAGCAGAGAGGACATCCTCAGGCCGCACTGCAGAGGACCCCGTGACTAATGGGAATTCAGGAAATCAAGGTCTTGCTTTGACTGTGGGAAGATAGAGCTAGTGATGGCTGTCTCCTGAGAGATAGCAGGAGGCACTTGACTCGACCCAGGGAACTGTAATGCAGAGGCAAGTCGATCTATATTGAACCCTGGCCCTTGGAAATAAAAAGGGCGCCCTCAAGTGAAAAGACATTGTGGGCTCTGGTCAGCACTTGTGACCACTGCTTGTGGTCACAAGGATGTCGCTAGGATCGCTTGTCTTCCGAGGTGAATTACAAGTTCGTGTAATTAGAAAGCTAACATCTGCAGCATGTACAACTTGGTTCAGTGTGTATAATGTATTCTATGCCACCCAGTTTAACTCTGCCTCATGCCTCACTCTTAATTGCCTGGCATGCAGCAATCAGACTAAAGGTCATGATCCCACCAGGAATAGAAAAGACAGAATCGTTAGCCCGGCCTTTAGGTGTCACATCATCTACAAATACAGACAGCCTCACTCCTTCCTTTCCTGTCTTTAACCCTTTTATTTCCCTCTCCTGTTTGAGTGCTGTGGCAAAGACTTTAAGCACTGTGTTGAATGAATGAAGAGCAAATGTGCTGTCTTCCCCTGTTCTTCGTGGAGAGGTTTTGATGTTTTCTCCATTTGGTACAATGCTGGCCCAAGTTTTCATGTGTGCCCTTGTTTTGTTGAGGTATAGCCCCTCTATTCTTTGTTTTTTCAGTTTTTTTTTTTATCATGAAGGAACTCTTGGCACAAAAACACAACTCCCACCTCACAAGGGTTAAGAGGCAGTTCATTCTATTCTTTCTAGAGTGTAATGTATTACACTCTATATTACATAACGTGAGTGGTCATGGCCTGGAAACACAGATTCAGTTTATCTTAAATAATGCATTCCAACATGGTAATAGTACCAGAACAGAGAAAGTCATAAATCAAAACACTTTTCAAATAAACCGTGAGAAATGTTAGGATACTGTGTTACAGCAAGGCTGGGAAGTTTCAGCTGTGACTTCAGATGTTGTTTGGTGGCATTCTTAGCCTTTGGGTGAGGAAAACTAGGGCTCTGTTAAGTTAATATATTCCAAGAGGTTTCGTCTGTTAGTTGTGAAATGGTAGATCAGACACAGAAGTAGGTCAGGAATGGTTATTTAGCAGGCCGAAGGTATATTGTATATACAAGATAAACTGTAGTTAGGGTCGGGACCTGCACTGTTCCAACCTCTCTGCAATCAGTGAGGTTCTGATTGGTCAGTCAGCCTTACAGAAGGCTCAGTGCTAGGGTGCTTTGGGGACTTCCGCTCACAGTAACGGGGAGGGGGGTGTTGGCCATGAATCACATTTTGTGCATGTGGGGACTGCATATAATTTATTAAATATTATTAATGTCCCACATCACTAGGAAAAGTTTCACTCCAGGGAACTGATGCTAGGCAGAACAGCAGTCTTCAGGAGATGGTAATGGCTGCCATTAGGAAAAAAGCTGCAATTATTGGATCATATCAAAATCTACTAACCAATGTCATCCAGATTTGATTCATTGGTCTGTATTTGTCATGACATGTGACAGGTCACAGGAGTAATCTAAAATTAAAACAATCAAGAACACTGGAGGGCTAACAAAGCAAATGAGGGAAACAGATCATTTAAAAAACTGAAATTTACAATTTTGAAAATACTTGATTGATTACTGACAGTTACTTGTAGTGTATGAGCTTATTTTATTGTTGGAGTATTCGAAAAAAAACTTACTGCCTTTTAATTTTAGTTGATCTTTCGATCAGTTTGGTCTCACTGCTACAACCATGTGGAACAGCCTGCTCTAATTCCCAGGAAAGATAACTTTATTAAAAGTTAATACTACCAATATTGCGTTACCATCTAGGAATAGACCAAAAAATACTAAATATTATAAGCAATTTAAAAAAAGTTCTAACTTAAAAAGAATTTAAGAAACATAAGAAAAATGTTTAGGTGTTGGGCACTGCATGGCTAATGTAGTTGGAGTTGAGTCCACTTGTGTTTTCTGTCGGTGTGGGTGTGTCCTGGGACGAAGCTGACATGTGTTTGTAGCAGCAAGCTGAAAGCTTGTCTCCTGAGGTTTTATAGTAATGGAGGACACTGGCACCATCGGGTGGAGCTCTTTTCTTGTAGGAGCATGCAGGTTTGGATGGGATGCCGCATCCCCCAATGGATGAAATCATCGGTTTTCTTTATCCTTCCGGGAAGGCTGTAACTAATTCAGAATTTTTAGTTACCACATTTAAAGCCTCACACTTCCTGAGACATTGTGCAGGAGTCCTTTGGAACTGTTGCCTCATACAGGCACTTTCTTTTTTTTTACTTCATATTTAGTTTGTCTTGCATTATGGGACATGATAATGGGAGGTGTGTGTTAATTTGCAGAACAGACGTTTTTATGCCTTTGTCATGACCTCCTTAAGAAACCCAGGCTTGGCTTACCTGGTGACCTTTGGACACAGACTATTTCTCTCCGCATAGAATGTGGACAAGCGAGTTATTGCCCATAGTGGCCCCTTTGGGTTTTTCTCTCCTGCACCCATGTGCTGAGGTGACCACTGTGAATACCAGGCTGGGGCTTCCTGTCCTCCAGCCGGCCATGTGAGTCCGCAGCTCCAGTGGAGACTGGGAAGTCTGGCCTTGACACCCATGGGGTTTCCTTTTTGCTCTCGGGTTCTGCTCTGACTTGAGCATCCCTATCTCATGCACATTGCTGGCTCAAATTGGTAACTTAGCCGACAGGACTGCACTCATTCTGGGAATCCCTTGATGTTGTGTGGTCTCTATTAAGACTTGGTGACACTCCAAAAGCTTTGTACCAAGGGCCTTCTCTGAAGTGATGGCAGAGCATGCATTCAGTTCTGCTGGCGTTCAACTTAACCTCCACCTTTCTACCTTGGGCAACCTCTATGTTATCTGGGGTCTGCTGGGTAATACAGACTAAGCAGGTGGGCTACCTATGCCACAGCCCACCTAAACCAGGGAGCTGTGGTTTCAACCCAGTGGGTTGTTCTGGGGTCTGTTGGGCCAGGTCTGTTGTTCCCCAAAGCCCAACATAACAGGCATTGACAGACTGTCCCTCCTTACGTTGAGGTATGAAAACTACAACACTTTGCCTTTTATCTAGAAGGGGGTCTTAGGGTTTCTATTTCTGTGAAGAGACACCATGACCACAGCAACTCTTATAAAGAAAACAGTTAATCTGTTGTCTTTCAGTTTCAGAGGTTTAATCCATTATTATCATGGTGGGAAACATGGAGGTGTGCAGGCCAGGTGCTGGAGACGGAGCATCTTGACTTGCAGGCAACAGAAAGTGCTCTGTCTCACTGGGCCTGGCTGGAGTATGTATGTGAGACCTCAAAGCCCACTTCTGCAGTGACATACTTCCTCCAACAAGACCACACCTATTTCAAAAAGGGCACACCTCCTAATAGTGCTTCTCGCTTTGGGGGGGCGGGGGATTTTCTTTTAAGCCACTGCAGAGGCAATATCCCAGAACAGCTGCTGGATCCCATCTAACGTCAGCATTCTAAGGGTCTCTGTAGAATTTATCTCTCACCCTTTGAGGACATAGACCTCCAGCATCACCCACCATGCATTCTTTCTGACTGATCAGCTTGATGCCCGGTGATGTCTTTTTTTCTTATGGGGCTCAGCCCCTCTAAGGCTGGGTTATGCACCTGTCTGCCGCTAGTCATCATCTTGTGACAGAGGAAGTGTATATGCCACAGGTCCTGCTGAAGCGGTTTGGACTCAACAGCATCTCTGCATCCACCTACGTGTCCCCTCTGAGTCTCCAGGATGCCCGCTTTCTCCACTGGGGCCTAGATGCCGCTCCTGTCCTGGCTGGCAGACTTTGCCAACTCTAACTCCACAGGTGGAGATTTAGCCCACAGTTTCCCATTATGTCCATGCTTCAGGTATAGGTCCTAAGTGGACCCTTTGTGCTACAGCAAAGCCTTATGGTTCTCATCCTTGGCTGCTTTCTGTCTCTCGGTGACTTTCCATGGAATGTGAGTACAGATCAGCTGTCACTGGCTGTGTGGCTGGTGTCCCCTCTATGTCTTTCAGATGTCCGTACTGTTGTCCCTGCCATTCCATATCCCTCCACCAGGACATTTTCCAGGTTACCCAGTGAAATCTAACTGAATAATGCCACATGACACAGACTGCACGTCACCTATCAGCTAGGGCATCGTTCCCTACTCCTCCCTGCAGACTGGTTTTCAGGCGAGTCGCGACATGCCACCTGCTTGCTCTCTTTCACCGTCCTTGGCGTCACTTATGTTAGTTTTTTGTCTGAGAAACGGAAGCTAAGATGTGGTTAAGGAAGAGCTGGGTGGGGTGGTGCTGAGGAAGCCAGAATGCCAGCAAAGCCCAGCCCTGCAGAGACAGTGTCCTCCCTGGCCCTCCACTCTCTGGCCGTGTGAGACAGCAGAGGTGCCAGGGACCTAGACTTTTCCTGCATTTTCCTCAGGTGTTGCATCCTAGTGTTTCACTGCAGACTTTGTCAATCTGTCTCAGGCAGTGAGATCTGTCTGTCTCCTCCATTAAAGAGTACAGTCACTCTGGTTCCACATCCATATTTCTAGGGGTCTGAGATCTAGTTCACGGTTCTGGGATCTAGGTTGTCTCTTGCTAAGTTGAGACCATTTCCCAGAAAAGTGGGGCAAACCAACCACACCATTAACATGGATTCCTTACAAAGTGCCTGATAACCCATAAACATTTCTCTGGCAACCTTTGCTTCACACTTAGCAGACAGACTTGAAAGCGTGGTTTGATGCATCCTGGTTCTTTCAACACAAGAGACTCATGCTGAGCTTTTCTGTGGTCGACAATTGGATTAATCAACTATGTCTTTGTCGTTGTAAAGCATTCTTAGGAGTGAAGACCAACCCAACATTTGTTTGCCTTTTGCATTCTTGTGCTTTGGTTAATTGGAGACTGAGTTAGTGTCAGATAAAATAAAGGCAACATGGGAAAAGTATACAAGTGCTTCCCACTGTCCCAGAGAGCATTGCTTACAGTGGGACTAAAAAGCTGTTTTGCTAAAATTGCAGGCAGGGAGTTCAGCCCTGTGTGTGTTGGTGGCGTGTACATGTGTTGGGGAGCTCCAGAGAGAGGCAGACAGGCCTTGTCCAGGGTCCCCTTGACCCTCACCTCCTAATGGATCAGGTACTTTCCTTTTGGCGTGGCCAACCCTATCCTGTGAGAGACAGGTGAGAAACTAGTCAACAACAGCAAGCAGAAGGGGGCAAACGATGGTGCATCTGCATGTGGCTGGATAATCCCAGGATCAGCTTGTACTGAGGGCCATTCGTGGCATCAGAGTGAGCAGAATTCACAGACTTGGTTCACCTTGGAGCAAAGGCAGCCATAGGCCTCCTTGTAATAGCCTCATGCATTCTTGCAGGCTGCAGGAATGAATTTTAAGTGGGAAAAGAGGAAATGTCAAGTTATTGCGTCTTCTCCATCCTCAGACCTCCTTGTAGCTGTATAGTGTGCTGAGTGAAGACTTGAGATGCAGGGACACCAGCCATCGAGACAATTACTGCTACAAAGATGGTTCCCAACAGGACAGGGTTGGCCACGCCAAAAGGAAAGTACCTGATCCGTTAGGAGGTGAGGGTCAAGGGGACCCTGAACAAGGCCTTCATCATACTTTCTGTGGGAAAGAATCTCTGAGGCAGGACAGACTCAGAATTTGCTAGTTTGAATAGTTTCATGGTCTTTGGGTTATGGAGGCTGTCTGTAACTGTCTTGACAGGTGGCCTAGAATGGATTAGGGGAGGTGGACAGTGACCAGGGAAGGACCTGGCAAAGGAGGTGGTGGGTGTGAGGTTCTGGGTCAGGAAAGCTGCACTTAAGAGCACACTTAGTTTCTAGAGATTGGCAGCTCTCAGAGGGGCGGGCTGAAAAGCCAGGAAAAAGCCCACATTCCACTAGGACTATGAGGTGTGCCCTATCTTGTTGTCTCGGGTTAGCCTTTACAGCTGTCTCCCAAGGACACCATGAGCCTCCCCAAACCACACATCACTTAGCCAGCAGGCTACTGGGATAGAGGAAGATGTTTTACCCTTTGGCAGGGGTAGGGTGGGAAGGCACCGGACACAGACTTGTGTAGGTGTATGAGAGAGAGAGATAATGTTTTTTGTGGGAATCCACCCAAGCCAGTGGCCTAATTGGCCGAAAGGACAGGCATGTGCATTTAATTCCCAACCTGGGAGATGGCAAATAGCTCTGGAGAAAACGGAACCCAGATCTCTCATTTTAGGTAAGTTGTAGACTTGATACATGAGCGATTAGGGTTTGGTGTATTTGAATGATTGCCGGTCCAAATAGATACAGGTAATGATGACTTTCTCTCCAGAAGATTTCTATACCGACCATGTTTCTGGGCAGGTCCAAGGTTGAAAGTTTGGTATTGAGTTCCAAACAAGTGTGGAAGAGAATATTATGTCCAACTCAAGTGTCACACTTGGTGGGGAATAAGGGACTTAGAAGGCAGTGAGTACTTAGGCAGGCTCACAGCGGCGCTGGGAGCTGCAGTTCAGGTTCCTGTGTCCCCTGCTTTCTCTTCAGAAGCACTTGCCTTCCCAGCTGCCTTCAGTGCTGGTAACTTTTTTTTTTTTAATTCTTTGACAGTTTCATGCATGCATATACTGAACTATGGCCATTTTCACATCTGTTTCTCACCTATCTCCCTCTCCTGCTGACGTCCTCCTTCCCAACACAACCCTTAGGACTTTGGGGTGTGTGTGCGCACATGTGTGTCCCGCTGAGTTTAATTAAGATTTTTTTACTTGAGTATCCATGGGGGGGGTTATTCACTGAAACATGGGCAACATTCAATTGCTACACCATTACAATCAATGTCACCATTTCACCCCAGCGCCCATTAACTGCCTGTATTTCCTTTGTGAGGGATGGGGCCTCTCCTCCTCGGTGCATGATAAAATGGTGCCCGGCCCAGTCCTGTGCAGGTTTTATACAGGTAAGCACAGCTGCAGTGAGCTCCTGAGTGCGATGGCCATGCCGTGACCAGAGCCCTGTTTTGCCTCACTCCTCCTCTACCTCTGAGACTTAGAGTCTTCCTGCCCTCCCTTCCAGGATGTTCTCGAGCCTTGGAGGGGGTGATATAGGTGGCTTATGTAGGATCAAGCATTCCACAGTCACTTACTCTCAGCACTTTGAAGAGTTCTGGGTCTCTGCATTCACCATCATTCATTGCGAAAAGGAGTTCCTCTGAGGAAAACTGAGAGCAGAACGAGCCACAGACTCTTGACCAGGTTTCCAGTATGAGGCCCGAGTTCCCTCCTGTGGAAAGGGCCTCACATCCAAATAGTAGGTTGATTACTCCCATAAAAGTCATGCTACCATTGCGTCAGCAAGCATATCTTGCAGGTCATTATTGTAACCGGTCGAGTCCACAGCTGGGTAGAACCACCTTTTGGCACCATGAGAGCTAGCTGTCAGGGAGGAAACTTCCAGCCCCAAGTTGTGCAGAGAGCTTTAGGGCTGCAGCTTTTATGAGCGGCCTCACAGACTAGGGTGGGCTTTGGAGGCGTAGCGTCTAAGTCATTTCTGCTCCTGTGAGTAACACTAGCAAACACACTGGCTCACTACGCTGGACCATAGTGGGATCCTGTGGTCTGTCTGCTTCCCTCTTCTGGAGTGAGTGGGTGTTCGTTTCCATCTGTTGTAAGATGTTTTTTCTCTTTGGGCTCTTTTGGGGGGGGCCTGCCACCCAGCTCCCAAATGAATCACACATAGAGTCTTATATTGTTTCTTGCCTGCTTTTCTTTACTTAAATTGAGAACCAAGTGGGAGAAGTGACTGAAGTCTGCCAGCCTCCTTCAGGGGCACTCCTGAGTTCTGGACTCCATTTCTTCAAGTTTCTCCCCTGGCCTCCTTGCATTGCCTCAGATACCAGGACTGTTCCACTTGCGTCTTTGAAGGACATTTGGGTCCAACAGGTGGTGTGTTTGTATGTGTCCACATGTGCATTGTTTTTCAGAACAGCATCCTTTATAATTGGCTCAAACTTCAAATGACTCAAAAGCATTCAGCAGTAGAATGTGTAAGTAAATTGTGGTGTAGGCATGGCTGATGTGTAACAGTGAATGTTGAACAACAAAGAAATAGGTCATATGTAGTGTATTTTCACTAATATTCACAAATAGTTCTAGATATTCCATAGAAGTAAAAGTGAAAGCCAGACATGGTGGTGCATGCTTTTAATCCCAGCATTGGGAGGCAGAGGCAGGTGGATCTCTGTGAGTTCAAGGCCAGCGTGGTCTACAGAGCTAGTTCCAGGACAGGCTCCAAAGCTATAGAGAAACTCTGTCTTGAAAAACCAAAAAGTAAAATAAAATATAAAATAAAAATGAATGCTATGAAGTCTTTTTAATTTTTTAAAATATATTTTTAATTGAAATAGAATTATGCCATTGCCCCCCTTTCTTTTCTCTAGCCCCTCCTAGGTACCCTCTCTCAAACTTCTTCCATGTCTTCCACTTTCAAGTTGATAGCCTCTGTTTTTTGATTATTTTTATTATTATATATGTGTGTGTGTGTGTGTATATGCATGTATATGCACAAATTATATATATATATATCTATCCTGCTGAATCCATTTTTATTGGTGGTGTGTCTATGATTTTAAGATGACCACTGTGCATTGGATAACAAATAAGGGGCTCATCCCTAGAATAGGCTATTTCTCATTCTCTCAGAAGTCACCAGTTGCCTGTAGTTTGTTGTCTAGAGTGGGACCCTGCAAAATGTTCCCCCTTCAATGTTGACATGTCATTGATATTGCCATTGTTCCAGCCTTGTTTATGCAGCTGTTTCTAGACTTCCTAGTGTGTGCTGGCTCTTAGAATCCTTCTGCCCCTCTTCCTTGATGTTTCCTGAACCGTAGATGCAGGAGCTGAGTGTATGCATTGGAGCTGAACTCCCCAAATCGGTTATCTCTACACTGTATTTGGTTGTGGTTTCCTGTGATGGTCTCCATTGGCTGTAAAGAGAGGCGTCTTTGGTGAGGGTGGTAGTCACACTTACCTATGACATAAAGATAAGGTTTAGAATGCAGTAAGGGCTACACTGCGCTCGCAGCGGCAGTTGTGGGTTCTTTTCTCAGGTTCATGACCTCATTAGTTTCTCGAAGCTGGCCAGGTTTTCTTCCTTTTGTTGTAAAGCAATGAAAATGAAATACACTAACTCTGATAAATATTGCAAACATTGTATTGAAAGAGAAATCACAAGACTTGGTATGACTCCAGTTATATTAAACTCAATCAGAAACTAAACCGTACGATTCGAGTCTCATGCATAGGTGGTAAGCTCTGCAGAAAGGACTGGGGACACCTGCCAGACACTCAGGGTCTCCAGGAGTGAGAAAGGAGCTGTGACTGGGAAGGGACATTCAGAGACATTCCTGGATGCCAGCAATCCCCACCCACTGAAATTAAACAAGTTCTTCAAAGCTTCTTTGAACACTGTGAGAGATGTAGGACTCATTTTGTATATATTTCGCTTTAATTAATACTAATGGGTTTTGTTTGTTTGTTTTTGAGACAGCCTTGGCTGTCCTGGAACTTGATTTGTAGACCAGGCTAGCCTCAAACTCATAGAGATCTACTTGCTTCTGCCTCCCAGTGCTGGGATTAAAAGCATGCACCACCATGTCTGGTCATAATTTATATTTTTCTTGCCTTTTTCCTTTTCTGTCTGCTGTCATTTCAGTGGCGAGGGAGTGAGGGACGATTCATGTGCTCAGGCTCTTACATGTACTGGAAACTCTAGCGCGTTCTTCTATTAAAGGAGAATTCTATGTATATCTGAAATCGGTGAAGTTTTCAGGTAATTAAACATGTATCACCTAGCCGATTCTTTCATTAGGAGTGAAAGGCTGATTAAAATTCCTGGCCAAGAGTCCATTTCCCCCAAAATTAAAACTCCAGATTTGTTTAAATGAGACCATGACCTTATGACCTTTTTTTTCTTTTTCTTTTGTTAAAGAGTATATATATCTTTTTGATTTTTAGATTGTCAGCCATGCCTTTAGTGAAGAGGAGCATCGGACCCCGGCACTTGTGCCGCGGAGCTCTACCCGAGGGGATCACCAGCGAGCTTGAATGTGTAACTAACAGCACTCTGGCCGCGATCATCCGCCAGCTAAGCAGTCTGAGTAAGTCCCCACTTCCTTCTCCCCTCCTTGCCCCCACTTATTGGCAGTATCTTATGGACTTCACACTACCCAGTGGGTTTTGACTCAAGACTGACAGCGTTGAAGAAAAGAATCCTCCTTCTGTCGTGGCCAATGGCTGTGTCTGCCCTAGGCTCCCGAAGCCTGGCTCTGCGTTTACAGTCGTCATCATGAAAATATGAGCTTGCACATCATTAGAGAGGACCAAATGTGTCGACTTTCACAGCGTGCTAATTTTTAATGCCTTTTAAGATTAACTTGATTGTGCACTAAATTTTTTTCTTTAGCCAATTGTCTTGTTAAATTTGACAGGACCAAGTTTTTTTTTTAACCTGTTAGGTTGAATGGTAGTTAGCATCACAATGTAACAGTATGTTGTTGGTGTTCAACAGATATTTGCCCAATTCCAAATAGAAAATAAACAGGTAAGCTGATTATCGCATACATATTACATATGTTATACATATATGTAGTTGATTGATAGTGGATACACCCTTAAGGAAGGAAAGAGTCCATCATTCTGTCAATGAAAGTTAATATTAAATACCCAAGGGATATTCTTTTTGGGACTCAAATATACATGCAACATCTTTTTTCTTCAAATCTTTCTGATATTGTACTATTTTTTCCCACTTTGACTTTCCCATCCTGACCTTGTTTTCTCACTTTGTCTCCACTCCTTTTTAGTGGTGACAGATTTTCACACTTAAAGTTTGTAGGAACTGGTAATAGCTGGAAAATGTCCTTGAACTTCTATATTCTTGTAGCCTTAAGCACAGAAGGTAGGGTATGTGTGTGTGTATGTGTGTGTGTGTGTATGTGTGTGTGTGTGTGTGTGTGTGTGTGTATGTGTATGTGTGTGTGAGAGAGAGAGAGAGAGAGAGAGAGAGTCTCAAGTGCTTTAGTGTATTTATTTTGGAGGAGAGCGACTGCAGGCAACTATTTCTTTATAAGAATTGTATTTGGTACTGATGTCTTTTAAGGAGATTTGTTAATTAAAGGAACCATAACTTGGAAATTGATTAACATATATTTTGAAATGGATTTCCTCAGAAATCTAAGCTCATTACAATTGACTTTGGGGTAGTGGTTATTCATAGAATACGTACATTTCTGTAATTGCAGGAAAAAACCCCTAGCAAGTTACTGATAGGCATACTTTCTGTTCGCCTTTGTGTGCTTTTGCGTGTTCGCTTTCTTGTTTGTAGCTAGAATGTCTGCTGACATAAAGTATAAATAACAAAAACTGATTTAAACTTAAAATTTAATAACCAGGCTATCCCTTGAACTGTGGTATTCAGCAGAATGTTATATTAATTGGGCTTATTCTGCCTGTTTTGACATGTAACTGGCTTTCCCACCTGTTTCTTTGCACGCAGCTCTTGCGGTATGTACTCCCCAAATCCCCTCCAGATGTAGTCATGTCCCTGTGCTTAAAACCTGCAGGCGTCTAAATTACACACAAAGGAACATTCGTAAAGCAGCTGACTGTAGGATAAGGATATCCAGGGACCAGGAAATCATGAATTGTGGGATTCCTTTAAATGTGGAGGGGGACAGTAGAAAAATTGGCCATCATGGTCAGGGGGAGGCTTTTAATGGGAGCTAAAGTATTTGCCTTCACCTTACATTGGCCATCCTCCTGAGAGCAGAGGCTTGCCTGGGGACCCACCATTTTCTTGTGGTTCGAGAGTAGACAAAGACACCAGAAATCCCCAAGGAATAGTGGTTGTCTGTCACTCACCTGGTCATTCTGATTCTCCTAAGTTTATTGGAAGCTCAAGATAGTGAAGATTGAAGATACTGTTTAAAACTTGAAGAGATTCTGGTCCTGTATACTGAATAGGATCCAGAGCCTTTTTACCTGTGTGCTTCTGGGATGTTGGCACATTCCTTTTACAGCCTAATTGAGCACCAGCTTTCAAGGCTGATGGGGAAACTCTGCCAACCAATCACATCTAGTTAAGGCGTGGCTACCTGGAGCCAAGGAGAAAAAACTGGGAGAACTCAGGCACTCTCTCTGCACGGCTCCCACTGGACAGATAGGAAGTTGGACCTCCCACTCTTGTAGCGTGAGTTTCCCCTTATAACCATTAAAATATAATTGTTATTTTTGAGCTGGCCTGGTTATTTATCATACCGACCTAATTTTTCGGTGGGTTTTTAAGGCAACCTTTTCAATGAGCAGATATTGACTGCTACTACTGTGTCTACAGTCATAGCAGGAAGGAAGACACTTGTAATTTGAACAGTGTTAGTTTGAAAGACAAAGGCCCACAAGCCTTTAGAGTTTATCCAGTAACATTTACAAAGTATTCATTATGAACTTTCAGATTATTTTTGAATGGTATTGACTTCCAGTATGGGAGACTGGAGGAGCGGGTGAGGAAGAAAAGCCCTGCGGACACAGCTTTGGCTTACTCTGTGTGGCCTGTGTCCAGCTGAGGAGCGCTGGGGCATTTCCTTCAGATAATGGCCATGCACACCAATTAACATGAAACCGAGACTGCTTCTCCACCATCTTCCTTGATTAATAATCCCAAGTTCTGGTTCTCTCAGCCGGCTGCTCAGTTAAAATTACAGTAGCGCTTGCAATCAACTCCTTGCTGGCATTATAGTGCTATGTTTTTATAAGTTCAAACTTTATTAAAGCAAGAGACTTTCAAGACAGATGCTTTAAAAAAAAGAAAACAAGCTATCTGTTTTCATTTTACATACTAATCCCAGTTCCACTCCCTCCCTTCCTCCCATTCCTTCTACCTACTCCTTACCCTCTACCCCACCCCCATCCACTCCTCAGAGAGAGTAAGGCACATTGCTCTGAGGAAGGTCCAAGTCCCTCCCTACTATATATAGGATGAACAAGGTATCCATCCAAAGAGACATTGAAATTCCAAATAATCCAATTAAAAAATGGGGTACAGAACTAAACAGAGAATTCTCAACAGAAGAATCTCATATGGTCCAAAGACACTTAAGGAAATGTTCACCATCCTTAGCCATCAGGGAAATCAAAATGACTCTGAGATACCATCTTACACCAGGCAGAATGGCTAACATCAATAACGCCAATGATAGCTTATGCTGGAGAGGATGTGGATTAAGGGGAACATTCCTCCGTTGCTGGTGGGAATGCAAACTTGTACAACCACTCTGGAAATCAGTATGGCAGTTTCTCAGAAAACTGGGAATCAACCTACCTCAGGACCCAGCAATACCACTCTTGGGCATATACCCAAAAGATGCTCAATCATACTACAAGGGCATTTGTTCAACTATGTTCATAGTAGCATTATTTGTAATATCCAGAACCAAGAAAGATGCTTTTTAAAGAATGGAAAGATGAGCCACCAAATAGAAAAAATATACTTTATACACATATCTGATAAAAGACTTATCAAAGAAATTTAAAAATTCAGTAATAAGCAAGGCAGAGAACTAATCAAGAAGAGAACAAATACTGGGGGATGGAGAGATGGCGCAGTCATAAGAGCACTGGCTGCTCTGACAGGACCTGGGTTCGGTTTCCAGCACCCACATGGAAGCCACAATCATCTGTAACTCTAGTTCCAGGGGAATCTGCCATCCTCTTCTGGTCTGTATGAGCACTGCATGGATGTGGTGCATATGCATACATGCAGGCAGACACTCAGATGCATAAAATAAAAATAAACCTTTCTTTAAAAAGTGAATAAATAACAGTACCTTCACCAAGGAAGAATGAGATAACAAATATGCACATAAGAATATACTCAATACCATTAGAATGTGACTTCAATATAATTTTCTTTTTAAAGAAAAAGGAACATTGGGAGTCTATGCCAGTGGAGACAGGAGTGACTGTTACTGAATTTCTCTTTGTTCTTGTGAATGTTTCCACGATGTCACAAAGAAAGAAGTTAGTGTTCCTACACACATTCACAACACATTATACTTTGTAGTATCAATTATGTGGAAAACTATAGCACAAAGTTATACAAAGCATACAATATACAACATTGCATCAACCAGATGCCTTGTATCTGTTTTTATAAGACTGACTTCTCAGTATACAAAATAGCCCATCTTACCAACATAATAATTCTGTGGGTTCTTCTAAGACATGTTGTCTTAAGCTGAGAATTATTATGTGTGTAGAATTAATTAGCCATTTTTCAGTGTTAGAATACACGAGGCCTCTTTGTTGAGGGGACATTATTATAAATTTATTTTACAAAACATAGCAGATCTTTGGGTGCTTTGGCAAAAATGTTCTACCATCTTAATAGCCATTAACTTACTCTTAATGAGAGATAGTTTCTGTAAATGACCTAGACTTCTATGAATTCATTCATTTAAAAGTTTCCGCTTTCCAATAGTCATTGCAGTCCTCTTAAAAGAGAGATTACCAAGTTAAAATAGTGAGGCTAAAATACATATAATTTAAGGGTAAATACACAGACTTAAAATCATGGGAAGAAAATATATCGTTAAATTGCAATACATAGGAAAGCTGGTTTGGTTAATATCAGACAGAGGAGACTAGGAAAGAGATGGAGGTGTTTCATTTTCATAGTGATAAAAGGGCAAAGAACATGGACCAGTCTTCAGTGTGTGCATCTAGAGGAAACACTTCAAGATACAGTTATAAACAACTTTCGGAGTAGGGCTCCAGCAGCACAAATTACCTCGCTATGTGCAGGGTAGCATGCACACACATGCACATGTGCACACACTTAAATTTTTTTAAAAATTATTTTTATGTATATGAGTATTTTGCCCACATTTATTTCTGTGGACCACATATGTGCAGTGCCCATGGAGGCCAGAAGAGGGCATCAGATGCCCTGGAACTGGAGTTGCAAAGGTTCTGCGCTGCCATGTGAACTCTGGGAATTGAACCCAGGGCCTCTGTAAGAACAGCCAGTGCTCTTAACCACTGAGCCATCTCTCCAGCCCATAATTTTTTCTTTTTAAAAGAATATGCACTGTTGTAATTCCCAAGTAGCATTCACCAAATGGAACATCTGCTAGAATATAGCAAATCTGCCTAAAGAGATTAATATATAGTGTGTGATGATAATGAGATGATAATTATCTTTAAGATAACTTTAAAATGTTGGAAAATCAAGCAATATTTTTTAAAGTATTCCTAGTCAAAGAAAAATTTAAGATGGGCATTAGAAACATAGTGGTAATGAACACAAAACACCAGTGTCTTTGTGGGATTTACTTATGGAAATCCATGGTAAATTCCTCAGCGATGCACCTATAATTTCTTCATTGATTAGTTTCTGTATTTTTAGAGTTGTCACTTCATATCTTCTCTTCCCATCTCACATGTACATTCATGGACTTGCTGATTATTTCACTTATAAAGCAAAAGAGATCTGCACACCTCCCCACCCCCCCGAATAAGTCAACCCGGTGTTAGCGTCTGTACCCTTAGACTGTTCACCCCTCTTCACCATGTTCATGCATCTGTCGAACCCAGTTCCAGCTCTGTAACCCACATGCTCCTGCTCAGTTCTCCCTCTTCTGCATCATCCTCCCTTCAGATATAACCTGGTGAGAGTGCTCCCAAATCTCCCGGTCATCCTCTCTGTCTACTGATTCTCTTCATAGCCAGGTTCCTTTAAAAACTCAGTCTCCACAGCCTCCACTCCCCTTGTTGCCTCCTGTTCCCACTCAGGTTTTGTCCACCCAATCTCTTGAAACTGCATCAACCTTTGCAGAGACTTCCAAGTGGCTGGTGCCCTCAGTCTCACCCGCATTACTTGATCTGTTATTGACATTTGTTCATTGATAGCTTTTGGTCTGGAGAGACTTTCTATGCCTGGCTTCTGGAACACCTCACTGTGATGTTTCTCCTGGGATGGTCTCATCTTCCCATCCTCTCTGTTGGAATAAATAGTCTAGAGACTGGCCATTAGGATTTTTTTCCACTTTCCAAACATTTGGTAAGCTACTCTAACAATATTTATGCTGTGACTTCAAAGTTTACACTTACAGTTCTGACCTCTCCCCTACATTTCAAACTCATTTATACAGCTGCTCACTTGATATCTTCACTTAGGTGTCTCTCACAAGCGTATCAGACTCAATATGCCTGAAACACAATGTATAATTTCCACCTTTGTTTCTCCTTGCTCTCAAACCAGATGTCCACTCCATAGCAAATGAGTTCAGTTGCCTTGAGAATAGATACTTAATTTGCACACCCACTCACTTCCCTGCTGCCAGTATCCACATCTTAATCATCATTGCCTTCTCTCTGGTGGACAGGAGCTTCCTCTCATTTCTCCTTGCTGATTCCACCCGACCCCCAAAGATGGACATGTATTTCTCAGTTCCGCCAGTCTCTGGGCTCACTGACCATGGCTTCCTAGGTGTTGCTCACACACACCAGTCCATTGTTGTCTTCTGCCAAACAGTTCTTCCCTGGATAGAACCCTCTGTGCTTCCATTAATATACCTTATCCAAGGCCGTGTGGTGCACACATATACATACAGGCAAAACTCCCAAACACATAAAGTAATAAAATATCCCCAACTGTCAAATAAGGGTGAAAATCCCTTCATAATCTTTATGCTTTAGCATTTTGGGGGCATATTTCTCAATCTGATGTTATTGGTTTGCAAGGTCCTGATAAATATAGAAGCAGAACCTGTCGGTAACAAATGCAACTCCCTCAATCAGTCATTTGCTCCCTTCAGAATTACCTTACTTGAGCTGTTACTAGATTTGCTATATTAATGAATAGAATTCAGCATTTCGGGTCTTTTTGGAAAACTAAAAACTGTAATGGCCACAGTTTATACATATTCACCAGAAAATATACTTCCTTCCATTTCCTTTTTAGTCACTTCTCTGCTTTCTGCAGCTGGAAAAATATTAAATACATAAGTCTTTAATTTCTGTATCTCTTTATAAATTGAGAGCTTCCGAGCGGAAAGATAGCATCAATTACATGCTGTTCAACTCGTTAAGTATTCATGGTAGAGGCTACATGTTATCTGTCATTTTCTGCTTGTATAGCATCTAATATAGAGTACAGTTTCTCAACAGGAGTCACCATGCTTTGAAAGGATGCTGTGACTTTTGCAAGAGACTCAGGTGTACACATCTGTCTGGTGATACACACTGTCTATAAGAATGATTTTTACAAAGCTAAGGGAGAAGAGTTCTTGATGTTTTCTTGGTATGTGTGTTTGTGTGTGTATGTGTCTGTGTGTGCAAGCATGTATGCATCTGAGTGCTTAAGCATGAACATGTGCATGTGCACACAAGCTGTATCTGTACCTGTGTATTCAGAACTATAAATGACCAAGTAGAAAACAAATTAGCCATGTAGCTATGTCACACATTCAGACATTGAGTACTGGTAGACAGAGGTTCCTCACACAGGGTCTGATCAATGCTCTTTTTTCATATTCCCGTGCCTGTTAAGCATTTTGAGGTGTCCCAATATAGTGAAACATTTATTCCATTCAGTTAATGTTCTCAACAATCTCTATGAGTAGCAGCATCTGCTGTGTGTTTAGTCATTAACAAGAAGACTCTGGGCCAGTCATTGTCTTTTCAAGCCATTGAGAACCGGTTCTGTGTAAATAGTACAGAGGTCAAAGACTTAGTTCACATCTTTAGAAGGCTAGTGAGTTAAAAAACAAGCAAACAAACAAACAGCATTAACTTTATGTGAGTCAGGAGCAAGACAAACTTGGGTACCATGAGAGTACAGTGTTGATGTCTTACCAGAAACCTCACCCAAAGCTATGGAGAGCTTGGTTTTAGGTTAAGCAGCCCAAATCGTCTAAACTCCTGGTGCCATTCCTAAGAGCAGTTCACTGTGGCAACTGCTGACTTTGGTTAGTTAGGTGGCCGTGGTTGCCACAGCCCTGGTGGCTGCTCAGCATTCACGGAACAACTTGCGTGTGTTTGTTCAGGAAGTTTGCAATGAGAGCTGTTCTGTAAATCAAGAGCTTAGAGTTAGCGGGAGCAGCTTGGCTCCAAGGCAAGCAAGCACTGTCTGTCTCCATAACTACAGTCATCGGCATTCAGAATGCAACGTTCTCCGCCCACCTGCCTCCTCAGGGCATCCACGTTGTTAGTTTAGTGGTGACAAATGTGCATGTCATAAAATTGACCCCTGTAACTATGTTCAGCTGTGTAGTCAGTGGTGCTGCTACGCTCACAGTGCCCTGTGACAAACGTCCAGATGTTTCATCTCACAGAACTGAGTCTGCTGCATTAAACCACCCACCCTCCACCCTCCCCAAGTCTACACTCTATCTGAATTTGTCTGTTCTATATTGTCTGTGCATGAGATCAGATGGGATTGCCTTTCTGTGACCATCTTGCTTCACTTAGCATAGTGTCCTTGAAGCACATCCATGTTGTAGAATGTACCAGAATTTACTGCCTTCTGAAGGCAAATATTCTACTTTATCATCCATTTATCTATTGATGAACACGAGTTGCTTTTACCTCTTAGCCATACTGAATAATGCTTCTGTAAATATGTGTGTAAATATTCTGTAAATAATTTATTTGTTTATCTGTCTGTCCATCTGTCCATCCATCCATTCATTTATGTGTATGAGTGTTTTGTGTGCATGTACCTGGTGCCCGTGGAGGCAAAAGGAGGGTATTGGATCCCTTGGAAATGGAGTCACAGATGATGTGAACTGCCATGTGGATGCTGGTAACTCAACCTGGGTCCTCTGCAAGAGCAGAAAGTGCTTCTAACTAGTAAGCTGTCTCTCCAGCCCATTAAAATTTTATTTGACAGAGAAACAGTTGCTTTTCTGGGCTATGCTCAGAAGTGAAGTGTCTGGATCCTGTGCAGTTCTGTGTCTCATACTGTGCGGATCTGTCACACTGTCGTATGTGGCCGAGGAGGTTCAGTGCGTTAGATGGTAGAAGCTGAAACTAACAGAAGGTAAAATTTTGTCTCATCTATTTCTGCCACTTCCAAGGTCAGCGATTTGTCACTTACAGATCACCATCTGTGCTTCTCAGTTTGATCATCTAGAGAATGACACAGTAACTCCTGTCTGTGTGCTGGGCTCACTAGTTCATTTGCTGAATGAATGATGGAGAGGTGCAGTTGATGCTGGAACTACAGTTGTGCACAGACCAGTTCCTGTTCTCATGGATTTGCCGTATGCACCAAAACCAACCCTGAGTTGGTTAGTCGCAGGTGTCTTCTGAAATGGGATTGTTTGTATTAGTTACTTTTGGTTGTTGTGATGAGATACCATGACCAACATCAGTGTATAGAAGGAAGAGTTTATTTTGGCCTACATTTCCCAAGGGGGAGTCCGTAACATCAGGGGAGGCCC